>JAJOZX010004541.1:0-42500 GCA_023014485.1 Bathynomus jamesi
AACTATGCTGCCTCATACCTGATATTGCAAAAGAATGCGAGGAATCTGTTGATATTCATGAGTGTGTGAAGAAGCTGGGCAAGCAAATCGCGAGTGAGTGCAAAAAGAACAAGGAAGAATTCACTTCTTATCGTACTCGCATAGACAAATATATTGCTTCCGAATGTATGAGTGATGTTCTTATGCAATTGCTTACTCGTGTAAGTTCGAAATTCTCTGACTCCCTGCAATCCATAATGAGTGGAAACATTGTAGCAAGTGTTGTTACAAATCAGCCTACTCCACTCCAAATAGCACTGGGTGTTCTCATAGGTGACCATAAGCAAATCATTAAAGAGTTGTACAAGTACAATGTAACTTGTTCTTATGATGAAGTGCGGCGTTTTATGCGCTCAGCTGCTGTTGTTGCAGCAAGAGATACTGTGTGGTAGGGTTTGAACAGAGCTGTGACTAGCGCCGCTAAAAAGCGCCGCTATTTTTTTAATAGCGCCACCACTAGCGTCGCTATATTTTCAAACTACTAGCGCATTTACCAGCGCCGCTAGTTTTTGAAATAAAAATTAACGCTATGCGCTAGCGCTAATTTTTATTTCAAAAATGAATTTAAAGTCCTTCTATTCCATACGAGTTTGAACGTTTCAAACATGTATGAACATTAGGGCGGATCGAAAATGAGGTTTTTAAACGTTTTTTCGAAATTCAAATATGTGCTAGTGCGGAAAATATGTGGGTGCTATAGATAAGACTGTGCATAAATATTAGTCCTGCGAAATTATATCTTCAGGTGCCACAAAGCCGTCGAAAAAAGTGAAATATAATGATTTTCTTATATTCTGCATTAGTACAATAACTGAAACTTACTTGTTATTATTATGTATTAAGTGTTCCAATTACCAAAATAGTTACTGAATTACGCAGCTCTTAGTTTATTTAGATCAATGTTCTTTGATTAATGATCTAAATAATCCAGAACTCACCACGAGGAGGTGGCTGCGTGTCGAGCTCCACCATGCCCTCCCAACCACCCATCCTTGCGCATTTTTTTTCTATTAACGTTTTATTTAAACTTTATATTCAGCTTTACTTTCGAATGATGGCATTTTTTTACGTGACTGAAGTGTTGATCTTATGAAGCCATCTCGCGCGTTCAATCCAAATACTTTTGATGATGCTTCAGTCACTAATTTTACCATTCTTTCTACTACTTGTGTATGACAAGGGAATTTCTCGAATGGAGGGGTACTCTGTTTTCTATGAATTCTTCAATCTCATTTTCTGACAGGTGTCTTGTCACAGGTGGTTCAGTGACAATGCATTTTTGCCAATTAATTAAATCAGTATAATCAGTAGCTTCAAATTGAATAACAGGTACTGTGAAACGCCTCACAACTTTTTCCTTGTTTGTTTGCCTTGCTTTCTTTATTCGCCTCCACGCTAATTCTCTTATGGCGCTGCGGTCATCATGAATCATTGATGCTAGAATATTTTCTGGATTTGCAAAAAATGCATTTCTTTGTATGACAGGGTTTACAATATCCTTTACTTCGTCATTCAGTGTTCTTGTTAGTTCAAGTTTGAAAACATGTTTTGAGCCATTGACAAAAGACGTACTTTGCTTAATAGAAAACCACATTGGGATGTAGACCTTCATTATAAAAGAAGCAATGTTCATGAGGTTCTCAGATGGACTTACAGTTGAAACGTATAGACGAAGCAAACGATTTGCTGTAGTCAGCCATCGTGAATGTGCCATTTTGCCTGGACTACGATGAGCAAGATTGGAGAGCAATATCCCTTTGTTATGGCCTGATGAATATCAATTAGATATTTTGGTCGGTGCTAAGATCTTCACAGTCTACAGTTGGTTCCTCAGCATCAATCCTTTCAAACTCGACAATAGGAAGACTCTCACAGTTCTCTAATTCCCTGCCAATAGGACCGGTGAATCCGCGGGGGCCAGATGTTTTTCCATCCAGCTTTGCAAACTAAATGGCGTAATGGCAATCATTGGCATGGAGCTGGCACACTAAATGTTGAACTGGCTCTTCAGCTTCAATTCTATAAGCCTTATAACGCCTCCCTTTTCTCCAGTGTTGACTGCTGCACCATCGCATCCAATGGCAACAAGGTTTTCCAGGTTCATGTCATTATTTCCAATAAACTCAAACATTCCTTTACATATTTCTTCAGCTGATCCAGAATTCACAGAATAATGGCCCAAATAATCTGAACCAGGTTCTCTCACTAAAGTGATATGTTCTTCTGTTACCTTCTTCTGATATACTTTGGACTCTTTTTTTCTTGGAAGAGTGTAGAATCTTTTCGACCATCAAAATAGATTCCTCTGATTGGGACCTGATTTGATCTTTCATAATTTCTGATCTCTTCTTTTGTCTTTCTCTTCTGATTTTACTCCTATCCACTACTTCAGATGTATTGTCAATAGAAACTTCTCCAATATCTTGCAATACTGCACTAACAATGAATGCTGCAGCTCGATCTGAAACTGCAGTCCTGTCACAAGCAGTAGCCACTGAAGGTAGATTTGTAGTTTTCCTTTTCTTGAATAATTGTTCTTCAGGTTGTTCGAGCTTTCTCTTCGAGCTAACTGGCTCTGGAAATGTATCGTCTGATATTTCGCCAGATTCACTTTCACTATTTGATGTCGATGATGATAATTCAACATTTGTATCCTGCAATTTCTCCTGTGAAGATTCTTTGTGAGCCTCACAGCTTCTTTTTGCTTTCTTAGCAACGTAGATGCTTTTTCTTTGAGAGTGTAATATCTACTCTATCAATAACAGTTTTTCTTTCACTCCTTTGATCTAAGAGGAACGTCACTTCTTCCTTTGGAAACCGTTTTTTCTTTGGGACAAGAACATTGTGTTAGTACTTTGCACTTGCACGCTGCAATGTCAAAAAGTTTCGTGTGTGCTTCTTTTTGAACATATCAATCTTTGCTTTGTAAGCTTCAGAATTTTTTCTGCTTTGGTATGGCTTCATAATGACACGATACTTTTCGTGGTAGCTTCTGAACATTGTTTCAATTCGCCTGTCTGACAGAATTGGGACGGAAGCACTTTCCCAAATTGTTTTCAATTTATCAACAACTTGTTCTAATATTTGAGATATGAAGGATCTTTATTAGTATTCTGTTTCAAATCGTTTCTTACAAACAAGTAATATTTAAAAACTCCTTCGTATGTAGGAAGATTCCTGTGCCACAAATCTTCCCCCATACCAAACATGGGACACTCAGTTGAGGCCCTGGTTGATTTGCACAAACTCGAGACATTTGAAAGTATACAAATCTGAAAAAGAAAGAGCTAATATCAGTTATACGTTAATTTTAGTTAATAGTACATGGCAAACTTAGGGCAACACAATACAGAAATGCAAAATATATAAGAAATATAGTTTAGACTATCTGAGTAACGCCAACAACAGAACACCCACCTGCTACGAGAGCGACAGCTACACTGAACCGAGGTACTCACGTGACAGCTGAGTGAGCTGACTATAGAAAACTGTTTTTAGAGAATAGAAACTTTTTTTAAAGGTTGACTGAGCTATTTTTATACAAGTGTGAATAAATTCTTGTCTATTGTGCATCGTGGACTCTTCTGTAATTATTGGTTAAAATCTGCTTTTTTCAATTTTTTTCAATATTGAAGGTCATTGTGGCACCTGAAGATATTAATGTTATGATTTTAAATTTATACGAGCTTATTTCCTCACTACTCCACACATTTTCCACACTAGCCAATTTGAAAATTCGAAAAATGAGTTTTTCACTCCGCCCTAATGAACATGTATGCTGGCGGCGGTTCCCTCATTCTGCATTGCTTGCTTGTCAGTTATTAGTCATACAGCGGAAGTCACGGAGTGTGGTTGTGTTTCTCTCCCGCTCGATTTTTTCATTACGTTTACGAAAGGATGGCGTCTTCTTCTTCAGTTGTTTCGAAAAAGATAGTAATATGCATAAAACTATTCTACAACAAAGTAATGAACAAGTACGTGTCTTTTTATCAAAACAGCCTTCCACTAAGAAATGTTTCAAAGCAACAGACTATACATCTTCCTTCCCTTCCGATTCATTCAAAAAACTATTTATCCGATTAAACACTTCAATTCCGTCAAGTGCAGCAGTGGAAAGGATTTTTTCGACAGGAAAAGATATATTAAAGCCGAAATGTCCTCGTTGTCCGATTCAAATTTTGAAAAACTGTTGTTACTAAAATTAAATAAATAATTGTCCTAGGTCGTTGTAATAAAGTACTACTGAAACAAGTTGATACCTAAATTAGCTTGATTATATTGTATTGTTTTTTTCTACTTGATTTGAATAATTACAAATATATTACTTGAAATACTTCTGTTGTATATATGATATATCAAATAATTAAATAAAAGAAATGTATTGTTTTCTATGGTATTAGGTATTTTTTATTTGTTATAGCTAGATTTAAATAAATATACTGGATTTAAATAAATAAAAAGCTTTGGTTCTATAGTATAATTGTTTCATTTAAACATTCTTTTTGACAATATTACTGCATAGAAGTGTAACTAACATAATAGGTATTTTTTATTTGTTATAGCTAATATTGAAAACTAGCGCTAGCGCTAGCGTCGCTAAATTTTGAAATGACTAGCGTTAGCGCTAGCGCCGCTATTATTTTGCCTCACTAGCGCTAGCGGCGCTAGTTTTCATGAGTAGTGCGCACAGCTTTGGGTTTGAATGATGCTGCACTTGCTGGTCTTGTGCAAGTTATAATTGACAACTTCGATGCAGTTATTCACTCCCAAAATTGTAGATTAAACTGTCACAACCTTGCAGCTATTGTAACACAGCCCAGATCACTTGAAAACGACAGTGCGAAGGTCATTCCTAGACTATCAAAACAAGAAATGTCAGTTCCCATAAATTGTGAGCTGGAAGTTGTGCCATACACTGATCCGAAAAAACCTCCTATGCCCATGGAGGCAACCTGCTCATTTGAGCCTTCGGAGAAGCTTACAAGAGCAGCCGAAGTGTCACTTCACCGTGCAGAAGAGCTAAATCTGGAGGTCATATCTTGTAGCTTTGCAACCTTCCATAGAATGCATGTGCCCTGCACTTCAGCATAAATTGTGGTTTATATCCGAATATCCATATCCATATAATGTGGGTTATGTCATTTAAGCATTATGATCTGGTTTTTTATCTGCAGAAAAGATGTTAAGTGCTCAGCAGTTAGCTAGATTGTAGAAATTGTCACTGAAATAAAGCAAATACAGTGATGTCAACTGTGGCATTATCATATTTCAAGGCCAAACTTTAACCTCAAATGACCTTGACTTGACCCATGGAGTTCCAAAATGATATCCTACTGTTATCATGTGCCTATAGAACTACTCGGTCTCGCCCAAAACCATAAAAACGACAGTAAGATTACCAAAATATCTCCACGACTGCCCCGGATATGGGATATTCCTTATTTCGGGGGGGCGTTTGACCTCCAATGACCTTGAGTATTGACGAATGTGGGTCAAAACGACTCCCAAAGTATCTGCAACCCCTCTAGATCGACTCATCATCCTAAAAAACCCTAGAAATGACACCAATATCATCAAAATCCATCAAGTATTGACCAGGATATGGGATTTTTCAGTTTCGCCGGCCATCTTGGAAAATGGTGGCCATATTGAAAAAGCCAAGCGGGGATCAGGTGTACACCCGATGGATTCTTGAATGGGGTGGTATAAGCTTTCAAAATATGTCAAGATTTGCTTTATAACAAACAATGCAGGATTCCCACCTCGTGCAACCGGACTAATAAATATCTCAGCCACTTTATTTTTAAAGATGAAAGTAAATAAAATCAAATAAAATAAAATAAATAAAAATAAAATAAAAAAATAAATAAAAATATAAAAATAAATAAAACTACGAAGAATTTTTCTTAAATAAAACGACATCAAAGAAACTAATTTCACCCATGTGATCTATTTTCGTATAAGAGTATCGAAAAATCTTCCCAACTCGCGCCTCCCCCCCAACTCGCCCACCACCCCTCAACTTGCAAAAAAAAAAACCCCAAAAAACTGTCCACTCTTGTATGCATATACATATTGCATTTCCCATATTAATTTCGGGTATCTTTGACACCTATAAAAAAAGGCGAGAAAATTCAAATGAAAATAGGTACAGAAACAAAGCGAACCGAAATTCTCATCTTGTTTGGTTTTAAAAAGGGCTCAAAGAACAAAAGACGTGAAGGAACGACTCGACGTGCTTAAACCTTTCTCATTTCTGTTCGTTTCGAAGCGAAAATTCCGAGGAAATCAGTTGGCGTAAACAAAACGAAATAAGACATATTCAATATTTCAGGGCTCAAAGAATGAAAGGATGCGGCAATCGGATATAAAAACTAACGTAAACGTGTCTTCCGAGTTAAAACGTGTAAAAACGCGTTTAAAATTTATTGTAAAATAAATAATGGATTAAACATGATAAAGTAAATAGAAAACATTATTCATTAATTAAATTATCTGTACAGGGTGCTTCAAAAAATGTTAACACTTATATAGAGCTTAATATGTCATTGCTTACCATTTACTGTGTAGTTTGTGTGTGTGTGTGTGTGTGTGTGTGTGTGTGTGTGTGTGTGTTTATGTAAGTGTGTGTGTGTGTGTGTGTTTATGTAAGTATTTGTGTGCTTATTTGCTTGGTTTTTAATAATAATAATGTCTTTTTTTCAGGGATTGTGTGAATGATTAATGAGTGAGCCAAATTATTATTAAAAATTATTATTAAAAAACATTATTAAAAAAAAAGCAAATAAACGCACAAATACTTACATAAAAAAAACACACACACACAAACTATACAGTAAGTGGTAAGCAATGACATAGTAGCACACCCTGTATATTTCCTGCTCGTATGAAAACCTTGGTTTCATAATTAAAACAGTCACTAAAATAATTACACTAAGACCCAACCCGAGGGTAAGGCAAGCCAGCCTTGTTCTCGGCCGGTCCCAAGTCCGGATAAATGGGGAGGGTTGGCGTCAGGAAAGGCATCCGGCCATAAAAACCCAGCCAAAACCACAATGGTGAGTCTTCAACACTAAAATAATTACACTGTAAAACTGCCATTTAAATAAGCAAAATGATACATACGCTATATAATAAAGAATTCTTTATTTCCAAAAATGTTGATATTGTAACCACTATAACGGACTTCACTATGACGTTTTCCCCCTTATAAGTTTTCTTTTCTTCCAAAATAACGGTACCTTAATTTTCGCTATAACGCGCTAAGTTACAAAGAGAATACAGTGCGTTATAGCGGAAAAGACAATGTGGTAACTAAGCTGACGTGTTAGAACATCATGGGGCACGTTTTGGTTATTTATATTGTTAATTAAAGTATAACCTTTGTTTTTTATTATTACAAAACTTTATTATATAATGTATATATAATGTATAATGTATATAATGTTACAGACCAACAAAGACCCTAGGATCCACTCATGGTTGGTCTACCTAACTGTGTTCGTAATTGTGTATGTCCTCCGTGGTGGCGGAGGGAACCTACAATTTTACGTGGGTTCCGAACCACAAGAACAAGAAATTTATGCAAAAACTGCCTGTACATTGGCAACGACCAATTTTTGCATAACTAATTAATTATCAATTTAAAACTAATTAATTATCGGTTTAAAACTAATTAATAATCGATTTAAAACTAAAGATAGAATCTCTGGATCCAGAGGATCAAGTCATAATAGACTACTATCCACAAATATGTTACACTCTATATCTATTTAAGTATTTATAACCAACATGCAAATATATCAGATTCATCGAATCCAGTCAATTTCATTACGGTATCCATCAATACTAGTACCTTGCCAACGAAAAATAAGTCACGGTCCATGTCGATTGCGGTTCAAGTCAAATTTACATATACATTACAATATATAAACTTAGGAGGAAAAGTGTAGGTGTGGCTGTAAAGCCTGTACAGTAATGTAGAATGTGTGTGCACCCATTTTGGGTCTCCCATTTCAAGGTGTTTGTGGGGCAAGTGAAGATCATGAGTTTTTCAATACCTCACAGTACTATGGGGGGCACCGCTCGGCAGAGGAATCTCTCTAAATGGGGTGTGTAAGGACAGAGAGTATCCCCTAACCCAAGATGCTGCCTCCCTATATCCCACAACACTTGAGTTGAGCTGTGGGATCGATCACCACAAAGCCTTACTTTTACTACCTTAAACTATACCCAATCTATCAACATATTTGTCTAATCGATTTTTAAACATGTTTATAGAAGTGCTACTAATTACTTCTACCGGCAAACTATTCCAGCTATTTACTATTCTATGCGTAAAAAAGTTTTTGGCAACTGCTGTCTCGAACCTTCTACTTGTCAACTTACACCCGTTATTTCTAATCCTATTATGTTGAGATATTTCGAAAAAGCTATCTCTATCTACGTTATCGAACCCATTCATAATTTTGAAAACCTGGATTAGATCACCCCTTAGCCTCCTAGTCTCGAGTGTTGTCAATTTTAACTTCTTAAGCCTATCCTCGTACGACTTTGACCTAAGCGACGGAATCATCTTAGTTGCTCGTCTTTGAACTCTTTCGATTTTGTTTATATCTTTGCGCATATGCGGATTCCAAAATTGGACCGCGTACTCCAAATGGGGTCTAACTAATGATTTATAAAGAGGAACTATAATATCGCGCGATTTGTACTCAAAATTTCGAGCTATAAAACCTAACACTTTGTTCGCCTTATTGACCGCTGCTGTACTTTGTTTCGCTACTTTTAAATCACCAGTGACTATAACTCCTAAATCTTTTTCCTGCTCTACGCTTGTTAAATCTTTCCCTGACATACTATACGCAAAATTACCGTTACGTTACGTTTTTATATTATATTATATAATATAATTTTACTACATAACATTTAACGTAACTTTAAAATTTAATTTCTGGTAATATTTAGTATATTTTTATACAGATCTCGTAAACGCTTCGCTATAACGTGCTTTTTACTCCAAAATACTCCTTTCGCCCACAGAAGAGGCTTCTCTCTCTCTCTCTCTCTCTGTATTATATATATATATATATAAGTCCCCCTTTCAACGTAATAATTACATACGAAGTTCGAAGCGAGCATCTTCGGTAAAAATAGAGATGAAACTTAATGCAGTCATACGTGACGTATTCTCAAATCGGTGAATTGTGAAAAGGGTTTACGATTTTTCTCCATGGAATTATAATAATTCTTTTCAACGTTTCATTCTTTTTTCTTTCATAAAATTCTCGCAATACGCGGAGGAAGACCCTCCAAATTACACGCTTTATTGATTACATCAAATTAATATTCACGAAGAACTATTTGATTCATTCTTTCTCTGTTTAATTTTTATATGACTCGTACATTTTCGGAAAAAAGTTCGTCTGAAAAAAAAAGCATAAGAAATTACTAATTGGTAATATCTTAATTAATATTTGGTAACTTTCCAAAACAAACCCCATTCATTAATGACCAATTAAATTTTATGTATTTTTTAATTTTGTTTGTGACAGAACTTTTTTCCGAAACCGTACATGGGCGTAAATATGAAGGTAATTAACATATAGGTAAGGTCTACAGTAAATATTTACTCCAATTGAAATTGGCAAGTTACGATTACCTCTCGAAATCTCCCCTCCCACACGCGTCATTTAAGAAAACAGTAAAATTAATAAGTTCCCCATAAAACCTTTTACGCACATTTTCTTTTATTAATAAAAGAAAGAAAACGAGATTTTATTGTTCCTATATTTATTTACATTTTGTTGCTTCCGCAAGTGTTTGGTTTGCATTTAGGGTTCCATGCAGATGTTGTGTTCCAGTCAGATATTGATATTTAATTTACTTTATGACGTAAAGTAAAAAAGGTAATTTGTAATGCAAAAGAAAGTGCTTTACTTCCGAAATATAATTTGCAAAGTCACCTTAAGCCAATATCAGCGTGTAATTCTTGTTATATAGGAGAAATACTTCCTCAGTTATGCTGCCAAAAAGTTGATAGCAAATAAAATGGGTAATATTACGAGCCAATCTTTTATATATATATATATATATATATTATATATATATATATATATATATATATATATATATATATATATAATCTAAAGGATCGAATTGTTAGAGTTCATATTCTGCATGATTTCCTTCTTTCTGATCATAGACCATTAGAAATATTAATTAACTTTACCAATTTATGCGCAACACGACTAAACAAGAACTCAACAGGTAAGAATAATCGCGTCGATTGGTCCAAAGTTAATATGCAACAGAGAATAGAATACAAAGAGAGAACAAGTCACCTTTTTAATAATTTAGAAATTTTGCATCTTGCCTGTAATAATCCTTGCTGAAATGATTCTCACTGTAAACTCATAGGTAGGTATTATAGTAATATAATATCCCTGTTAAGAGAAGCAGGAAGCCCCCTCATTAAATCTTACAACTATCATACTAAGATTATTCCTGGATGGAATGATTTTATTGGCCCCCTGAAGAGGAAATCGAAAGACGCCTATGATTTGTGGTGCTTTCATGGTAGACCCAGATTAGGACCAGTATACATGAATATGTGTAGAAGTAGGGGTCAGTATAAGTAGGGATAAGTATAAGTAGGGATAATCTTAAGATAGATTGCAGCAAAACGACTGTGGGAGGGACAAGGGAAAATACTTTGATATCATTTTCTGAAGTAAAGAGTTAATTAAAGAGTTAAAGACTGGTTCTGCGTCAGGGGTAGGTGACTTATCGAATGAGCACTTAAAATATGCAAATGATGTACGGGTGTCAGGAAATGATTGCCCCCCCGCTGTAGAGCAAAAACTAGAAGAGATAGATAAAAACCGGCGAGACCACTTGAAAGAGCGTTAAAATCTGAATAAAAACCATTATATTCTATTCCTGTGATTTTAATTCTTACCATTTTTTTCCCCACAGAAACCGTGGCATCATCTATTTTGAACGATTCAGAGAAAAAGCGAGTTCTTGACCGCATTCGAGCTGTCACATTTCGTGAAGCAAAGGAAGCTGGTGCAACTTTCATAACTCGACACTGGGTGGCTGAGAGATTAAAAAGATCAGAAGACTTTGTCAAAAGGAATTGGAATAAGAATCCTGAAGATTGTGAAACAGAATTTCGAGGAGGAAGACCGGAGAAATTATCTCAGAATCGAAAGACATTGTGCTTGCTGCATCACGGCGCCGAAAGAAGAGCTGCTCTGAGGTAGCGAAAGAGATACTTATCCGTCGTGGTAAGATAGTCAATCGGCAACTTGTGCATCAATTTCGAGTTCGCCAAGGCTTGAGTGCTTGGCATGAAATAGCTAAGCCACGGAAGAGTGATCTTAATATTAAAGATCGGCTAAGGTTTTGTGATTATCTTGAGGAATGGACGGAAGACGATTTCCTTCACTTGGTTGTCAGCGATGAATTCTTCGTTTATGTCTCCAGAAAACCAAATTTTCAGAATGATCGGGTTTGGGCAACAACTCCTGATGAAGTCCCAGACGACCAGAAGTATCGAGAAATAGTAAAAAATCCAGCATGTGTGGGTGTTTTCATTATGTTCTCTATTCGGAAGCTCATCTGGGTTATCAAACCAAGAGGAACCAGTTGGGATGGGCCTTATTTTCGAAATGTAATTTTAGCCCAACATGTAATTCCGTTTTTGAAAGACCCCGAGTGTGTTTTGGATGTTGAACAGGCAACCTTTCTTCACGACAAAGCCCCCTGTATGAAAGCACTTGCGACTCAACAACTGCTTAAGGACAATAACATTGATTTTTTCGGAAAAATTGAATGGCCTGGCAATTCTCCCGATCTTAATGTCTGTGAACATGTCGGATCCATCATGAAGGATGGGGTGGAGTCCTTAATGCTGGAACAACCCATTCAGAATCGGTATTCAACAGAAATTATGACTGCAAAGATCAACGAAGTCCTTGAAGAAATGAGTCATGATACCGATCTCTTTGAGACACTTCTGGGATCATACCCCCGTCGATTAATGGCCGTCAGAGCTGCAAATGGGGGCAACACCCGATATTAAAACAAGTGTTTTTTATTCAAAATTAAACGCTCTTTCGCGTGGTTTTGTCTGTTTTTTCTATTCCTTTCAGTTTCTTCTGTACAGGGAGGGGCAATCATTTCCTGACACCCTTTACTTAGTATGTCTGTATATATCATTGCTCCTATCAGCCATGCTTGCTCATAGCTCTATCCCTGCAAAGTTCATGAGGGTATATATCTTGCCCCTGGTCAAAAACAAGTACGGAGACATTCTATCCAGCAATAATTACAGGCCTATTGTTGTCGCTTCCTGCTTCTCGAAACTACTAGAAAAACTCTTGTTACGCCGATTAAATGATTTCCTATGGACATCTAATCAGTTTGGCTTTAAAAGGTCCCACTCAACTGATCTGTGTATCTATGTACTTAAAGAAACAATATCTAAATACATTGGCAGTAATTCAACTATTTATAGCTGTTTCCTAGATATAATTAAGGCATATGATAGGGTGAACCACAATATTTTATTTGCAAAACTAGAAGACAGGAAGGTTCTCAGGTACATATTAAATTTATTGAAATTTTGGTATTCCCACCAATTTTTTACCATTAGGTGGGGCAATGTACTATCCGAGTGTTTTGGCTCCTCTTGCGGGGTGAGACAAGGCTCCTTGCTCTCCCCTATGCTGTTTAATGTGTATATTGACGGATTAATTGCTTCATTTAACGAGGCAACAGTGGGATGTTGTATAGATAACACAAGGATAAATAACTTAGTTTATGCCGATGATATGGTGTTAATAAGTCCCTCTGTTAAAGGTCAGGATCGGCTACTAAAAGTCTGCGAAGAGTATTCGCAGAAACATGATATTCTTTTTAATGTTACAAAAACTAAAGTTATGCAATTTCATCCTAAAAGCTGTAGTCAGCCAGCTGATATAAGGTTTAAAATGAATGGTGAGGTAATTGAGGAAGTACAAGAGTTTAAGTATTTGGGTCAAATTATTACCAGCTCCTTGAGTGATGACTCGGATATAAGAAAACAATCTCGAAGCCTGTGTGCTAAAGCGAATATGACCATAAGGAACTTTCAATTCTGTACAAGTGAAGCTAAAGACACTCTCTTTCGTACTTTCTGCAGTAATATATACGGACAGCAACTGTGGGTGAATTATAAAAGAGGTTCTGGCAGAACCCTAAATTTGCTGTAAACAGGTCTTCTAGACTCTTACATAAATTACCCCCGAGATGCTCAGCTTCGTAAATGTTTGCTACCCGCAATGTCCCGAGCTTCCGGGAGGTAACAAGACGCGCTCAATACAGTCTAATGCAAAGAATTAAAAAAATCAACCAACCCGATCATCCAAGCTATCCATGAGTCCTGCCATTTATCCTCTAAGCTACGGACTTCTTGGTACGAAAACGTCTGTCTGTAGCTCCACTTAACTTCGACATTACAGTATTATTTCTAATCAATTGTATATATTTCTATCCTTAGTATATGAACTGTCATTATATTAATAATATTTGTTATATGAACTATAGTCTGCCAATGAACCCTTTCATTTTCATTTCTATATATATATTATATATATATATATATATATATATATATATATATATACACAGGGTGTTTCAAAAGTCCCTCATTATTTTTAAAATTTTATTAAAATAGCAATTACAAGAGAAAGCAAATGACAATTTGGTTGCTGAGTCTACGATTCATGAGAATTTTGGTGGCATCAAACTTGGCTTCATAAGTCTACTGGAAAGTCACTGGTACACCTCAACGTGGGCACCGTCTTTTTCGAAACAAGCGAGCCACCGTTTTACGCATTCTTGGCCGACATTGGACAACATTTCGGGAGTAACAGAAGCACACGCATTCCTGATCCATTCTTCTAGTGTGGGGAGGACTCACGGCTTGGTGGCGTACACTTTGCTCTTAATGTAACCCCACAAAAAGAAGTCGCATGGGGTAAGATCAGGCGAGCGAGCAGACCATTCGATGGGACCACGGCGACCAATCCACCGATCCGGGAACTGCTTATTCAGAAATGAGCGAACCTCACGCGAGTAATGAGCAGGGGCACCGTCTTGCTGGAAAATGACTCCTTGCATGTCAGCTACAGCTGACAGTTGGGGGATGCAGAACTCCTGAAGCATACGAAGGTAATTGTCTCCGTTGACGTTCACGGAATTTCCATCTTGATCCCGGAAGAAGAACGGACCAATCAGCCCAGCTGAGGAGATGGCACACCAGACGACCAATTTCGGCGTGTCCCTTTCATGTTCACGGATCTCCGCAGGATTGTGAGTTCCCCAGATGCGGGTGTTGTGCCGATTGACGCGACCAGAAAGGTGGAAGAGAGCTTCGTCGCTGAACCACATGTGCTCCAGGATCGATGGGTCTCTTTCGTAGTGATGCAGCAGTGTCTCACACATCTCCACCCGGCAATCGTAGTCTTGAGGTTCCAGCTTCTGAACCACCTGGATCTTGTACGGATACAGCTTGAGACCACGCCGCAAAATCCGTTGGATAGATGTCGCGCTGATGTTCAGTTCCGCAGCAGCTCGCCGAATGGACTTTCCTTGACTCTGAGTAAACGCCTCACGGACAGTTTCGACATTCTCCTCACTCCGCCCACTTCGAGGTCTTCCTGATCGTGGTTTGTCCTTTCCGGTGGGTGGCGACGATGGTGTTCCTATCCAGTGCATAATGCTGTCCGTAGACTGCCGGAATCGTCGCTGCACTTCGACCACAAATTGAAAAACCTCCTGCCATGCAGCGATTTTACACCTCTGCTCTAGAGTCAGCATGGTAGCAGAAGAAAACGGAGCAAAACTTCAAATGTAGACTCAAAAAAATTCTCAACTACTGAGTAAGAGTTTACCACAAGATGAACGTCGTTGGTCGATTAGCTGCAAAGAAAATTCATTCAATAAACGTTCAAAATTTTTAGAAAGGACTAGAATTATTGAAATAGGGCATTACTGAGAGTGGTCCACAGAGGGTACTCCTTTAGGAATAGGAGTTATATTGGCCCTTTTCCAAACAGATGGATATCTACGAAACGTGGTCAGCTTTCTAAAAATTGCTGATATTTTTGGAGCCAGAAAAAAAAAAGCATTTTTTTTAAATGGAGGAATAAATCGATTAGGATCGTCACCCCAATTGGCATCAAAGTCGGAGAGTAATCTTAAAATTTTTCCTACTTCTAAAAGTAAACCGAGACTTCAAGAAATGGATAACATCTAGCAGGGATATTAATGTCTTCTCGAGATTAGGTCATCCCATAAGTAATGTCGTCTTTTTTGCATTGCTAAACTCACGTCGTGTTTGCACATGTTTCTGTGTATATTTTGTGGAAAACTCGAATTTTTATGTGTTTAGACATGTTACTTCTCAGTCTAAGTGAAGTTTCATGATGTTAACAATCTTCGTTTAATTCACTTTACGGATAAGATGGAGGTGTCAGAGGAACACATTAGGCATATAATGCTGTATGAGTTTAGAAAAGGAAATAACGCGACTGCAGCCGCAAAAAATATTCAGGCTATTTATGGGGAGGAAGCTTTAAATGTAAAGAGATGAGAACGATGGTTCCAGAAGTTTAGGTCTGGTGACTATAGCTTAACTGATGGAGCGCGCTCGGGCCTACCTGTTGAGTTCAATGATGACCTTCTGATAGCTATACTTGAAGAAAATCCTGCTCTAACTGTTGAAGAACTTGCTCAGCGACTAAATTCGACCGGTTCCACAGTTCATTGCCACCTGCAACGACTGGGAAAAGTGTCGAAACTTGGGAAGTGGGTTCCCCATACGTTGTCACCAGACAACCGTAGAGATCGCCTGAACATTTGCTCTTCATTGCATTCTCGGCAACTTCAAGCATCGTTTCTGAATCGACTCATTACTGTGAATGAAAAATGGGTGCTTTATCACAATGTTAAACGTCATCGGCAATGGGTTAGTGCTGGGGAATCCGCTACACCACAGCCAAGAGGACATCTGCACCCTAGGAAGGTTTTGCTGTGCGTTTGGTGGGATATTCAAGGAGTGGTTTATTTTGAACTGTTGCAGTCCAATCAAACCATTACAGCCGAAGTCTACTGTCAGCAACTTCAAAGACTGAGAGCGCTGCATTGCAAACAAAACGTCCTTCTTTGGCCAATCGCAAGGGTGTTGTGTTTCAACAGGACAACGCGCGTCCTCATACTGCTCGAGTCACCACTGCCAAAATTGAACAGCTTGGTTGCGAAAAAATTTCACATCTTCCGTACTCACCAGATCTTGCACCATCAGATTACCACCTATTCAGAAGTTCTCAAAACTATCTTGACGGGAAAGAACTTGAAAGTTTCGAGGCTATCAACATTGCCCTCTCCGATTTTTTTTGCTTCTAAACCGAAGGAATTTTATGAACATGGAATTGAAATGCTTGTAGAGAGGTGGCAGAGAGTCATAGAAAGTGAAGGAAAATATATAATTGATTAAAATTTATTTTGATGTAGTTTTATTTTCATTTGGAAATAAAGGTAAAAAAAACGACATTACTTATGGGATGACCTGTGCAGACACTCCATGAGTATCAGTGTGGCGAGAGCCCAGCCACTCAGCATAATGATCATTAACATTATTAAGAATAAAAAGGGGGGGGGACTTTACGTAGATAACTGGACAGAATGATAGCAATTCCATCAAGAAGACAATCATAAATTGCCTCGTCAAGATCGGGGTTACGATAAATAGAAAAGATATATAAATTATATTGAGAGCCATAAAGCTTAAGAACCAATGACTCATGCCAACTACATTCAAACCTATTCTGCCTAAAAATAGGGCATCCATTTCTAACATATCCGGCTAAACCCCGACTCCGAAGAATAGACCCGTGATATTTCAAAATCGGACTAGAAAATCCTTGAAGGAGTAGCTCACAATTATGTCTCTTTCCAGAACCTAAAGTTTCAGCTAATAGAACAATATCAAAAAGTTCACTTGCGAAGACAAAACAACAAAAATTTTAGCTAAAACCACGAATATTAGAATAAAATACATTTAAAACTTTTTTATTAAACAAGCGAACCGGTCCTGGGTTCGATTTAACATTACCAAACAACATTAAAAGAAGCTTAACAGAAAATACAAATTACAATAAAACCAAAAAAATAGGAAAAAAAAATGTAAAAAGTCCTAATTAGATTAAGAAAACCATGACTAGAGTAGTAGTTTGCGAGCATTTGCCCTTGGCCTCTCCTTCCTGCATCAAAAAAACAGGAACAATTAATAATTAATAATTGATAACTGTAAATAGCTTTTAGCTACTCGTTTTACTGTTAGCAATTATAAAATATATTTTCTCTTATTAATTAAAGGTGTGTTACAGCTAAACAAAGGAGTTAATCACTCTAATTAATATTTTCAATTAATAATTTATTATTAATTAATAATATTCAGCTACGCTTTTCAGTTCTCATTTATTTTATGCTTAGTCATTTTCCAATTATGATAATTATGCCTTAATACCTCTCCCTATCTTTTTCGAGAGAGAGAGAGAGAGAGAGAGAGAGAGAGAGAGAGAGTTTGAGAGAGAGAGAGAGAGAGAGAGAGAGAGAGAGAGAGAGAGAGTACGAAGTAAAATGAAAAGAGAAACTTCGTAATTTAAGTCAAGACTAGGTTTTCCTTTCTTTTCCGTTTATACGTTTCTTAACTGTAAAAAAAACCTGTAAACTTCCAACTTTTTTATGGGATCTCAGAAACTTACGAAATTTTCTCTCAAAACTTCCTTATCACTCCCTCAACCGTTATATTATGTACAGCTTCATTGTTCTTTCTTTTATAGATATACTATCCCAAGAATGATAAAAAATTTATAACAATTGAATATATCTAACGATGTTTATATATAGACACCAATCTGTCTTAAACTACTAGCTCATATATATATATATATTATTATTAAACTATATTTCCGAGGGCAAAGAACTTAAATTATTTAGATAACTATACAAAACCTTTATAATAACGAGTTATACATACACACCGTTGAGTCGTAACCCTCACTCTCAAGCCCCGCTCCCGCTTTACTCTCTACCCGACCTTCCCCCCCCAAAGAATAAATAGGTAGGTTTCGAATTCATTTTATTTTAATTTGCTCAGCCAAATATAGACATGTCAACTCTCACGGATTTTCCGTGAGTCTTACGGATTTTCCGTGAGTCTTACGGATTTTCCGTGAGTCTTACGGATTTTCCGTGAGTCTTACGGATTTTAAGTGTATCTCACGTCTCATTATTATTATTATCATTATTAATAATAATGATGATGATAATGATAATAATAATAATAATAATATCGGGGGAGAATGTCTCAAACTCCCTTATGTCACGTAGGCTGACCATATTTCCTTGAGACAAAAACGGGACATTGGGATAGCAAAAAAGGGACGGGGGTTATGTAATATTCTGTATTCGTGAAAAAGTAAGTACATAAACATATTGAGCTTACAATTATTCTTCAGTGACAGAACCCATACAAAAACCCATACAAAACGGTACTGTCCCGTTCAAAACGGTACGTATGGTCAGCCTACTTATGTGGGATATGTTTCCAGTAATCAAAATCAGGTACATTGAGAAATCGCACGGATTTTCATACTTGGAGGTTGACGTCTCTGCAAGTAGAAGAGAATATAAAGGCTGGAGATGGTAACTCAAGGGGCAGTTTTTAATTAAAATATATCGTATTCATATTGGCAATTCATACATTAATAATTAATTATTTAATTGAATAGGTTGAAATGTATTCAAATAAGGTAGACACAAAATAACTGCAAAACACAGATGTACATTTTTGGAAAAAAGAAAAGTCGCCAAGAAACAAAATTAAAAAAAAAAAGCCTACAAAATTTAATAATTGGCAATATTCTATTTTTTTTCTGAATATTTTGTTATTTCTGGTGACAGTTTTTAAATTTTTTAAAAAATGAAATTCAGTCATTACTAATTATTTGATCACCTGAAGATCAGGGCCCTCAGTCTTCTTTAGTTAGACTTATAAGGCTAACTAACGAAAATATCACGACCTAACCTAACTAATCGTTAGGTCAACTGTACGCCCTTGACGATTGGTTAGGTTAGGTCGTGATATTTTCGTTAGTTAGCCTTATAAAGCTAACTAAAGAAGGCTGGTGGCCCTAATCTTCAGGTGATCCCAAATTTTTTTACCCTTTTTGTTAAATCCCGGAAAGCCAAAGGGCCAATAAATTTACAAATGACACAGCGATCAAGATTCTGAGCTTCTCATCTGAAAAGCCAGTGGGTCAAAATTTGTGCAGTGGCATTTCAAATCTAAATGGTCAGTGAGCTTAAAGTAAATAGTAAACTTTCATTGAATCAAAAGTTTTTGTTCAAACTCTTCCGTACGAATTAACACGTTTTAAATGTTGAAAAGAAGTGATAAAATGTAAAGGTCAGTCCGGTGGAATGTCTGGAAATATGAAAAATAAGAATGGCAACGTATCAGTACACAAGATAAGGAAATACGCGAAATATTTAGGGAATATTTTAGTGCGTTCGTGTGTGAGAGAGGTGAACAAGAAGCAAGTGTGAATGTAGTTGGTTTTGGTATCGTACGTAGAAGTGTATACCAGAGAGTGGAAAACATCAAATCAGAGAAAGTTGAATGAGTAGTATGTACATTGAAGAAAGGAAAATCTGTAGGAATTGACCGGGTGTGGAGTAAAATAATTAAGTGCGTAAGTAGAATGGTGAATGAATAACTGTGGAAGATATGTCAACAACTGTGGTGAAGTGGGTGGATACCAAATAATTGGACGAAAGCTATAATTGCATCATGTGCTGTATCAGAATAAAAGCGAAAGAAGTGAATGTAAAAATTATAGGAGTATATGTCAGTGAAATATAGTTGGAAAAGAATGTTTATAGTTGGAGTAAAATACGATTACAAATCTGATGCTTGAAGGGATGGCAGAGGATGTGTTGATGAAGTGTTTGCAGTCAGACAGGCAGGGGTGTAGTGCTGCGGAAGCGCACGGGAGCGCTGCTCCCGCACCTCTATTCATCCAAATTTTATTTATTTTTTTTTTAGTTGATACTTGGAGGTCGGGAACAGACTGAAATGAAAGCACTGACTTCTAATTGTGATTTCAAATTTTTAATATTCCAAGTCTAAGTGAAGTATTATTATCATTATTATTATTATTATTATTATTATTATTATTATTTATTATTATTATTATATATTCCTTAGAGCTCCTGCACCTTAAAATTTGCAACTGCACCCCTGCAGACAAGTGATTCAGAAACTAAGTCATAAGATAAAGGTGCATGATATTTATGTATTTGAGAAAATTTATAATAAAGTCAATGTAGGTGCCCTGTGACCAGAGGCGGATTAAGACACCTCAGGGCCCCAGGGCAATGAAGAATATGGGAGCCCTTTTCTATAGCTTTTTATTAACAATACATGTACATGTAAGGGGTGGCAAACAATGATTGCCTCCCCCCCCCCCTCGTGCCCAGATGAAACTAATAGAGGTACAAAAAAACTGATTGTTGCATCTTTCAGACAATTTAATTCTACGTCTAAACAAAACCACTCAATAGTTGGTGTTGTCTCCTTGTGCTTGACGGACGGCTTCAAGTCGGTAAGGGTAGGAGGTGAGGAGAGACTCGAAAAGGTCAGTGTCGTACTCAAGATTTCTGAGGATTGTTTCGATGTGCTGCTCCATGGTCTGGCGGCAGAATTGGGTGGTTGGTGGTTCAGCAAGCATCAGGGATTCCACTCGGTCTTTCAGGATGGATCCTGAAAGATTTTGCCGCCGGACCATGAAGTAGCACATCGAAACAATCCTCCGAAATCTTGAGTACGACACTGACCTTTTCGAGTCTCTCCTCACCTCCTACCATTGCCGTCTTGAAGCCACTATTGAGTGGTTTTGTTTAGACGTAGAATTAAATTGTCTAAAAGATGCAACAATCAGTTTTTTTGTACCTTTATTAGTTTCATCTGTGCAGGGGGGGGGGCAATCATTGTTTACCACCCCTTACAGTACATAGTACATTTACACGAATTATATGCACAGGGAATTTGTCAGTTTGTGTACTCTCATATTTAATCAAAGAAGTTTGCGAAATCTCGAATTATATCATCGAAACTCAGTTGATTGGGGGGCCCCTCAAGCATGGGAGCCTGAGGCTTAGGCCTCAATAGCCTCAGTTATAACCTGCCACTGCCTGTAACAAGTGCTTAGAATGTATGGTGTCAGTGATAGACTATTAAAATGGGTGCTAAGTAACGCTTATGAGTTGAATGGTTAATTCAGTAGATAGACGTTCATTCGTCCTGACAACGAAAATTTTCTTGTAAACCCAATTTTTGTGTGAAACTGTCTTTCTAAAGTAGAGAATACCGTAAAATTCGATTTTTTTTTTGACATCGGGTCAAATTATTTTTTAGAAGTGAAAGCTTAAAAAAAACACCTGTCACTAAAACCTCTTGAACTTTTCGACGAGGTTTTATGAATACCTGTCAAACCTTTCAATTTTTTAGTAGAAAAGCAAAAAGCAAACGATTTTTTGCATTTGATTGTCGGCCGCCATGACAGACGGGAAACGATTTAAACACACGTGTAAAACAACGTTACTCTTCCGTTAGAACGGGACAGTCATCGAACGCTCTCGTTGTCCATTTGTCAGAATTGTCTCATTGTATTGATTGGAATAATTCTTCACTTTTGTTTTACTCAAGCAACATTGTTAATAGAAACATTCTTGAGTCTGCCATCATTTAACTTATGAGCAATTTCAACCTTAGCCATGGACTTTTTTCGTTCGATTCTGTTATTTTGAATTGAACGAAAAAAAGTCCATGGCTAAGGTTGAAATTGCTTGTAAGTTAAATGATGGCAGACTCAAGAATGTTGTTTGAGTAAAACAAAAGTGAAGAATTATTCCAATCAATACAATGAGACAATTCTGACAAATGGATAATAAGGGTAAGGCGCCGAAACTCTGGCAGCGTTTCCACGTGGATTCAATGCTCCTCGTCCAATATTCTCTACATCAACCATATAATTTTTGTTATTCTATATGAGCCGTATATACTGTCTCGATCTTGTTATTAATTTTAGTGTTCCTGAGGATGTCATTAGACGAAAGCGCTTGAGTACTATTTCTTGTTTTAATTTTCTTTCGTGGTTACTTTCATCATAAATATTATATACATATATATATATACACACACACACACACACACACATATATATATATATATATAATATATAATATATATATATATATATATATATCACCAATCCTTATGAAACTAATTCATTTAATACATCTCAAATTGTCTGTAATGGGTCAGTTATCTACAAAATCTTGGCCTATATTGATTCATAAAAATGTTTATCATATACTATATTAGTCCCTGTTTTATGTTACGGCTAAATTTTATGTCCACTCTTCCACGATTAGATGATGCCCAAACATTAAAAAGATCTTCGATCTTAGGAAATTTTAAAAAACTTGTATTGTTTGTGGAAATATCTAATTGTTTCAGAGTATCGGAACACACTTCAAAGGCATTTTGCATTTATTTACAATAAACAAACTTTAAAAATGAACTTTGAATGCTTTCAATACGACTCCATCAGTTTTAGTTTACAGTCGAGTCACTACGTTATCAGCCTCCAGCATATCTAATTTTAGTGTGCAGTGACAACCAATTTGCGGAGTAATAATTTCAATTTGTGCAGTGATAAATTGAAAATCCGTGCAGTGATACATTAGGTTCTATATCGGATATAGAACTTAATTTATTACTGCATAGATTTTCAGTTTATCACTGCACAAATTAAAATTATTACTGCGCAAATTGGTTATCACTGCACACTAAAATTAGGTATGGCCTCTAGCATCAATGATTGGCTGCAAAAAGTAGTCCCCGTCCGAGTTGCATGATACTAATATTGCAATTTTTAAGAATATCAGTTAAAACTGAGAATGGTTAGATTAAATGAAGAATTTACAAAAATAAATTTGATACTTTGAAATTACATAATAAAAATTGCCAAATTCGTCCTAATTTAAAAAAAACCGTATATATCTATTTGGTTACTCAATGGAGATTACAAGCGGAGGACTATCCACAAGAAAAGACTTACCGCTATAGTTGTACTTTTTTTTTTTGCAGGAAGTTTACCCAATTTCAAACCCAAAATAAGATCTTTTCGAATGCTTAATTTACATGTCATTAAAAAACAAAATCCTAACTGTAAAATGTAATATCGAATAATTGTTAATGTATTCATACAAATAATAATAATAAAAAAATAACAGCGTTCTATCTATTATATTTGAAAATCTAGCTCTTCCCTAGAATGGGGTTCCTCCCCAGCATATAAAGCTTATATATAATCTTAAATACCCAACTTAAAAAATTCAATGGCTTTACATTTTCTCTTAGTACAAGGGATACTAACATTATATGCCCTATTTTAAATAGCATTTAGGAGGCCAAATGTTTCGGTAACATTTTATTTACCCAATAACCTACCGCTAAGAGTCTGTTTTACAGAGGTTTCAACGCCCAAAACTTTTTAATGCTCAAAACTTCATAACTTTCACATTTGGTTGTGACACAATTACTTCATAAAAGTAGACTTATTTGGCTAAACTAGTAACAATGCATGTAAAGTGTTCAAACTTTTATATATATATATATATATACAGGGTGGCACGTAAGTCCCAATCGGTCATAATTAAAGTGAAAATACAAAAAAACAAAGTAAAAAGTTTATTGAAAAAAAAATTTCAATTTTTTTTTTATTTTTAATTTTTAATTTTTAATCCGCTAGATGGATTTTCGCTTTAATTATATCGTGGAATATCATGCATGATTACGCGCGATTTTGTACGATGCAAAAAGGTGGTGGGTTCAAACCCTGGTGAGGGCAATTTTTGCCCACACCACCCACATACACCCACCCACACCCACCCACCTACACACACACACACACACACACACATATATGGCAAAATTTTACCAAAATTTTGGGTAATTTTTAATTTAGCGTCGGAAACTATAGATTCATTTTCAATGTTTGAGTTTAGGTTAAGTTAGGTTAGGTAAATAATAATAATACTGTTTAATGTGTATATTGACGGATTAATTACTTCACTTAATGAGGGAACAGTGGGATGTTGTATAGATCAGGGCTTCTCAAACTTTTTTCACTTGCGACCCCTTTGGATCAGACAAATTTTTTCGCGACCCTTCACTCAATGTCATAAAAGCAATAGGTACTAACACTGTATATTTATGAAAAAAATAATATTTTCAAATGTTTCTGCGACCCCCAATAATATTTACGCGACCCCTAGTTTGAGAAGCGTGGGTATAGATAACACAAGGATAAATAATTTAGTTTATGCCGATGATATGGTGTTAATAAGTCCCTCCGTTAAAGGTCTGGATCGGCGAAGTGTATTCGCAGAAACATGATATTCTTTTTAAGGTTACAAAAACTAAGGTTATGCAGTTTCATCCTAAAAGCTGTAATTAGCCAGCTGATATTAGGTTTAAAATGAAAGGTGACGTAATTGAGGAAGTACGAGAGTTTAAGTATTTGGTCAAACTATTACCAGCTCCTTGAGTGATGACTCGGATATAAGAAAACAATCTCGAAGCCTTTGTGCTAAAGCGAATATAACTATAAGGAACTTTCGGTTCTGTACAAGTGAAGCTAAAGACACTCTCTTTCGTACTTTCTGCAGTAATATATACGGACAGCAACTCTGGAAGAACTATAAAAAAGGTTCTGGCAGAACCCTAAATTTGCTGTACAACAGGTCTTTTAGATTCTTACATAAATTACCCCCGAGATGCTTAGCTTCGCAAATATTTGCTACCCGCAATGTCCCCAGCTTCCCGGAGGTAACGAGACGTGCTCAATACAGTCTAATGCAAAGACTTAAAAAAATCAACCAACCCGATTATCCAAGCTATCCATGAGTCCTGCCATTTATCCTCTAAGCCCATGCTTCTCAAACTAGGGGTCGCGTAAATATTATTGGGGGTCGCAGAAACATTTGAAAATATTATTTTTTTCATAAATATACAGTGTTAGTACCTATTGCTTTTATGACATTGAGTGAAGGGTCGCGAAAAAATTTGTCTGATCCAAAGGGGTCGCAAGTGAAAAAAGTTTGAGAAGCCCTGCTCTGAGCTATGACTTCTTGGTACGAAAACGTCTGTCTGTAGCTCCACTTAACTTCGACATTACAGTATTATTTCTAATCAGTTGTATATATTTCTATCCTTAGTATATGAACTGTCATTGTATTAATAATATTTGTCATATGGACTATAGTCTGCCAATAAACCTTTTCATTTTCATTCATTTTCAATAATAATAATAATAATAATAATAATAATAATAGTAATAAAAATAATACTGAAAATACTTTCTTGTGTTTAAATGCATTAAAATTTGAAATAAAAAATGAAAGAAAATAAAAAAAATAGTTTCCGATGTTCATTAATATTATTATTAATAATAATAATATTATTATTTTATTAGTATTATTTTATACGTGTTATTATTTAGTTAACCTAACCTAACCTAAAACATTGATAACGAATCTAAAGTTTCCGACGTTAGTCTAAAAACTATAAAAAATTGTACTATTCGCAGTGTTCAAAGACAGTCCATAACAGCTTGGTAATATGTTAAATTAGGTTAGGTTAGGTTAGTTTAAGCTAGGTTAGGTGGATTAGGATTGGTTAGGTTAGGTTAATCTAGGTTAGGTTAGTAATTAGGGTTCTATGGACTCTGTCCCTGAACACTGTCTGGATAGTAAAGTTTTACCCATATATGTGTACTGTATACAACATTTTTAATAAGATTCAAAGAAAGTTTTTAAATTTTTGGATATATGCGTCATCCAGATGCGACATCCAGAGGGCGACAGTTTAGGAAAATTATTTCTCTTTCGAGCATAGGTGGAGAAAGTAAATGACCCCTCTTTAAAAGTTTATTTTCGAGACATTTAAAATTAAAATGGTACCGAAGTAGAAGACGTTTTGGTGTTAACTTCGTTCGTAAACTTGCTAAAAGTTGTGGTGACAGTTTTAGGTATAAGCATCACATAATTTACAATAACAGTCCTTTCGTAATTACTGTAAGCGTGGAATCAGGTAAGTGTTTTATCAGTAGTGTAAAATGCGAGCAGAAACCTTTAAAAATAAACTTAATTACACGCTGGACGATGTCATGAAATCCTTTTGTTTTGACTTTTGTCTTCGCAAATCTTTGGAATTGACTGATATACAATAGGTGTGACAAAAAAAAAATCTTGCTAAGCGCCATATCGTATTTATTTATTTTCTAATAGATTAAACATGTTTACTCGATCCAAGGAGAGCTAAGATTATTTCTTAAGTACGTACACTCTATTTCAAAAGTCTCGCTACGACACTTTTTAACAAATACTGTAAATTGAATTTATTTAAATGTTTTACAAAACGATGCTTTTTACTATAGCAAGAGAGCGGGGAGCAAACGTATTACCTTGACTGGTTATACCTCGGAAATCGGATAAATCATTCAGTTATGATTTTAGGAACTGAAGAGACGGAAAATTTAAATAAAAAAGGGGGGGAAGGGACAACTGATAAGGAAGGTGACAATCTGTGGGAGTTTCTTAATGAGGAAATAAGCCCAAGCAGGCCAGTTATAACCAAATCATTAGGGAAGGTAGAAAATCATTCATGGGTCGTGGTCGTTGCAGTGTGCGGGGGCTCTCATTCTGCCAATGTAAAATCACAGGCGACTTGAGTCGTCACGACCAAAGTCGTCAGTCGTGAGTCGTAAGACGATCCTGTGTGCTGCCGGCCTTAATTTTTTTAAGGCAGTGACCTTAATTGCGTGCTCTAAATCTAAACGCTTGACTGTCGGGTTCTCTCGATAGAATTATTACAAGTTTTGACTTGTTGGCAATTTAAAATTGTTATTAAAAGCTCCAACAAACACTGTGGACGTTAAAAACGTATTTTTTTATCATTGTATTTGTTTCGTAATTTTGATTTTATTTATTTAATAACATTTTGGAATGTGTATGAATGGCGAATTTTATACCTCAATTTTTACAGTTAAAAATCTTGTAGGTTTATAAATGCTTTAAATTTGTGGGTTATTATTAACTAGTTTGCTTGAGTTTGCCAAGCATGTTGAGGAGGAAATGTAGCAAGATAAAATACGGTCGATACAAATAAAAAACAACCAACCACCTAAACGCGTAAGGTAACCCCAAAAAGAATGTTATGTGTACGAACAATTTTTAAACAGATTATTTCACCGTTTCTTTTGTGAGCGAAAACATTCGTAAAATTGTTCAAGTTTGGACCATAATCTGAGGTATTTAAAGAAATTTGATTAAGTTTATTATATTAAAGTTGTGTGGTTAAAAGACTTCTGTTTAAGAGAACAAAACAGTGAAATATCTCTTGGTTAAAGAGGTATGAAATTATTATCTCTGGAAAGTTTGTAATAAATACGATAATAGTACGGTAATTATAATGATACGATAATAATATGGTAGTTATAATAATACAGTAATTATAATAATACGGTGATAATACGGTAATTATAATAATATGGTAATAATACGGTAATTATAATAATATGGTAATAAATAATAATACGGACTCAGAGCTGGGCACTTGCGGCATATTTTGCGGTACTGCGGTACTGCGGTACTACCAAACTACCAAACCGGTACCGCATAACGCAGTACGCAAAGGATAGCTGAAAGTACCGCAGTACCGCTACCGCATTCAAATTTCCGTGTACCGGTTTGGTACCGTTTGGTAGTTTGGTAGTACCGCAGTACCGCAGTACCGCAAAATATGCCGCAAGTGCCCAGCTCTGAATTTATACGGTAATTATAATAATATGGTAATAATACGGTAATTATAATAATATGGTAATTATAATAATACGATAATAATATGGTAATTATAATAATATGATAATAATATGGTAATTATAATAATACGATAATGATACGATAATTATAATAATACGATAATAATACAATAATTATAATAATACGATAATAATACGGTAATTATAATAATATGATAATATGGTAATTATAATAATACGATAATAATACAATAATTATAATAATACGATAATAACATGGTAATTATAATATGATAATTATAATAATACGATAATAACAAGATAATTATAATAATACGATAATAATACAATAATTATAATAATACGATAATAACATGGTAATTATAATAATATGATAATTATAATAATACGATAATAACAAGGTAATTATAATAATACGGTAATGATACGGTATTAACAGTCGTATTTCAGTAATTAATCTACAGATCTAATAATACTTTTATTAAATATGTGGAATTAAGGATTCAATTTTAAATAGCTGTGCTTAGGTTAATGTCGTCAGGGGCGGACTGAGCGGTCGGGCAATCGGGCATGGACCGAGAGCCCGGGCCATTAGGGGGCCCGGCAGACCCGGCCAGCAGTCATCATAAAACAATGAGAGTGTTCTCAATTGGGTCAAGTGTCTAATCGATATATAATATGAAAAAAATCGGATTTCAAGGGGCCCAGGACCTCATTATGCTCGAGGGCCCAGGTTGCTATCAGTCCGCCCATGAATGTCTTATTTAATAATGAAGTAATTCATATTAAGGCTTGTCTATTATTAATTATATTTTAAAAATTTAGTTTTTATTAATTGACTGTAATTGTCAAATTTCTTTACAGTTAACTAAAGGTTAATAAGTGAAAAAGCAATTATTTATTTGGATATTCTTTACTTCAACACACCATAACCAATAACTAAACCAATATAAGTCTTATGTTCCTAGGTAACTAAGGTGCGATAAGTCCAAATATCATGTTCATTTTTGTCGCAAACGAGGTTAGGTTAAGTTAAGTAAGTGCAGGCAAAATGGTCGTTTGCGACAAAAATGAACATGATTATAATTATTTGGATTTAGCTAATTAGCTAGAAAGTTCTCTTTTGGTGCTATGGTGTGTTAAAGTAAAGAATTACCACTTATTTGAGTAATTAGCGAGTGTCGATAAAGTATTTTTTAAAAACTTGTTGAATTATTAACTTGGAGTTTCCAAATTACAATTAATGTATAGGGTGGCCACAAAGTTTCGTTACCCCCTAGAAAAATGAATCGTATAACAATGCTATGGGTAGGGGGTAGCGGGACTTTGTGGCCATCCGATACAACTACAAACGTTAATGTTGATTATATTAATGTTTTGGGCATTTTTATTCCGAAACCTGGAACTTTGCTTCGTCTGGTAACGCTACAGGATCTTTAGTTAGCCATCACTGAGCATAACGCGTTACAGGGTTATCCTAATGCAGTAGTAATTATTATATCATATATCCCTATAACATGCATTTTATATAAATGTTTATTTCTTTAGCTTAGGTTTATTATTGTAATTATTTCTTTAGCTTAGGTTTATTAGTGTAATTATTTCTTTAGCTTAGGTTTATTATTGTAATTATTTCTTTAGCTTAGGTTTATTATAGTAATTATTTCTTTAGCTTAGGTTTATTATAGTAATTATTTCTTTAGCTTAGGTTTATTATTGTAATTATTTCTTTAGCTTAGGTTTATTATAGTAATTATTTCTTTAGCTTAGGTTTATTAGTGTAATTATTTCTTTAGCTTAGGTTTATTAGTGTAATTATTTCTTTAGCTTAGGTTTATTAGTGTAATTATTTCTTTAGCTTAGGTTTATTAGTGTAATTATTTCTTTAGCTTAGGTTTATTAGTGTAATTATTTTTTTAGCTTAGGTTTATTATTGTAATTATTTTTTTAGCTTAGGTTTATTATTGTAATTATTTCTTTAGCTTAGGTTTATTATTGTAATTATTTCTTTAGCTTAGGTTTATTATTGTAATTATTTCTTTAGCTTAGGTTTATTATTGTAATTATTTCTTTAGCTTAGGTTTATTAGTGTAATTATTTCTTTAGCTTAGGTTTATTAGTGTAATTATTTCTTTAGCTTAGGTTTATTATAGTAATTATTTCTTTAGCTTAGGTTTATTATTGTAATTATTTCTTTAGCTTAGGTTTATTATTGTAATTATTTCTTTAGCTTAGGTTTATTATAGTAATTATTTCTTTAGCTTAGGTTTATTATAGTAATTATTTCTTTAGCTTAGGTTTATTATAGTAATTATTTCTTTAGCTTAGGTTTATTATTGTAATTATTTCTTTAGCTTAGGTTTATTATTGTAATTATTTCTTTAGCTTCGGTTTATTATTGTAATTATTTCTTTAGCTTCGGTTTATTATTGTAATTATTTCTTTAGCTTAGGTTTATTATTGTAATTATTTCTTTAGCTTAGGTTTATTATTGTAATTATTTCTTTAGCTTAGGTTTATTATTGTAATTATTTCTTTAGCTTAGATTTATTATTGTAATTATTTCTTTAGCTTAGGTTTATTAGTGTAATTATTTCTTTAGCGTAGGTTTATTAGTGTAATTATTTCTTTAGCTTAGGTTTATTATTGTAATTATTTCTTTAGCTTAGGTTTATTAGTGTAATTATTTCTTTAGCTTAGGTTTATTATTGTAATTATTTCTTTAGCTTAGGTTTATTATTGTAATTATTTCTTTAGCTTAGGTTTATTATTGTAATTAGGAAATACTACAAATTACAATTGTTTATTTCGCTAACTTATGGTTTTTGTATTATGGTTACGAAATAAGGTGTATACGATAACTTATAATCCATTATTAATTATCTCTCTTTCGATTTGAATAATAGCGGTAATTAACCGTGTCTTGTGATTTAGTAAATTAATTCTAGTAATAAGGATAATCCTCAACCCCCTCGACGACACTCGTCTGAATCCGCAAGTTAAATTAGTAAGGCTGTGTAATGGCGTAGCTCTTCCGCTTTCTAATCCTAGAAGTTTGGCGCACCCTTTTCGGGGGGGTATATGCGGCTCGAGCTAGCACGGGTGGATTTAATGACACACTTTAGCATTATCCACACTTTTTCTTTTACAGTGGTTCTTTTCCAGTAGTTCAAGTATTAGTTTCTACGACACGACATTTTATACATATATATATATATGCAGGAAAGAGGGGCCAAGGGCGAATGCCCGAAAAAATGCCCCCTCCCCCCATAGAAGGAGACTGTCACTGTTGTTCAGTCAAAAGTTTGTCATGCTCTTAACCAAAACCATAGAATTCGCACACGGTGTGAACAGCTTTAACAGCTTCATTTTGCACGTCTTTCCATTTTGATGGAACTATTAGGCAGTGTAGGAAAGTCAAAATTTTGCCTGTACCACTTTCGTCTTTCCCTCTAAATTTTCTTTGCATTTCATGTTTGGTTATGTCCAAGAAAGCGTAGTACACCTTTGCACGATAGTACTCTTCCATTGTCTGAAAACAATAATCTTGTGTTGCTAAGCTACAACTGTATTTGTACTTTGCTGGAACTTTACGTCGTCTTGTTTGTTCAGGAATGTCCGTTGGAATATCAATATCTGCTTTGATTGCTTTTTCTTTGACATTTTCAAACTACACCTTAAACTTCTCTTCTGTTCTTAGTTGTGCTTAGCTTAGTCTTCTTATCACTCCGTCTACAACTGTGTAAGATACTGCAAGGTCAAGATCTTTAGACTGAAGTGCATCTGAGGTAATTATAGTTTCCATGAAAACTGGTACAGTAATTTCCAAGCAAAGGAGGCCTTCAAAGTTCATCGAATAGATAATGGATTGTAATTAGTTGGTGGAAGAGACTCGAGGTTAGTAAACCGACAGAGTTGTGCAGTCCAGCCCCTTCCTCTTTCTGTGACGTCACTCGCCAGTACTTAAATATTAAGTGTAAATAAAAAAACGTGAAAATTGTATGTTGTGTTGATAAGTACTTAAGTGTTGTAAATGTTATACATTTTTCCCATATACTTAGTATTATAATGGGGGATGCGTTCCCAGGGACAAAATTTCGGATTCGCTAACTTAAATTAAAAGCCTATATAGAAGTGTGACCCCCCTCACCCCCTTGATAGGAAAGGCCCATTTCTTTTTTCACCATAGTAAGGCAGGATATAAAAAGTTTACTGTATTCATATACATAAAGTTACTGAAAAAAGGGCACTTCTGAGTCATGGAGGGAAAAGGTCAGGGGTTCAAGTCCCTGTGGCCCTCTCCTTCTCTGCACGGCCCTGCTTTAGCTCCAGTTAAGTAAGAATATGGAAATTAATTAAAATTATTATCATACATTTCAAAAATGGCTGTTCGTCACATCGAAGCTACGAGGAAATTGTGCATATTACGCAATTTCTACAAATACATCTTGCAATTTGTGTATTTTGAGAAATAATAATTTTAAATATTTTTTAATAATTTTTGTAATAAAATAGACTGCAATTCAACAGAAAAACCAACAACAACATTGGCCGTATTTAATATATTGTACATTAGATTTTTTTCATGCAGTTATACAGTACGTTGCATAGGCTTTTACATTAAAAGAAGACTTATTCTATTACAGAAAATTCTACTCTCTTTATAATATGTGCGTGCTAACATGAAAATCGTCCTCGAACGGGTCTTTGCATTGCATTTGCCATCGTATCATGTATTCCACAGATTTGTTATACAGGGTGTCACGTAAGTCTGGAACCATAGGGTAAAATAAGTAATGCATGTTTTTCCGTTTATGCAAGTGCCCATGATGTGGGCCTGTGGAGTGGCCGGCGAGGAGCCCTGATCTCACCCCGTTGGATTTTTATCTCTGGGGTCACTTGAAGGCGTTGGTCTACGCGGAGAAAATTCAGAGTGTTGCACATTTGCGGGAGCGCATCATCGACGCATGTAACACCATCACTCCTGATACCATTCGCCGTGTGTTTGCTGACTGGATATCTCGTCTGCATTCGTGTATCAATAATAATGGTGGACACATTGAACACGTTCTGTGAATGAAAGCCGTTTTTATTGCCATTTTTATAATTTTGCCCTATGGTTCCAGACTTATGGGACACCCTGTAGAACAGTGGTTTCCAACCTTTTCACTTTCGTTATCCAAAACCAAACTTTCCACGCCCTCGATTACCTCGGCTTCTATTAATTTATAATTTTAGACGACAAAATGAAAAACAGTATCTGGGTGTATAATAAATGACAATTACATACGGCTTTTATTAGTTTAGGGGAGGTAAGTGGTAAAAAAAATGAAAGAAAACTGCCAGTGTTTTTCGTAACAAAGTTAGAAATTTGGGCAGGAGGCCGATTCAAAAAGATGAGAGCTTCTTGGATGAGAATAGGACCAGTGATGTAGTCGAGACCACCAACTCCGAGACTGAGACCGAGACCGAGACCTTATCCTGTGAGACCGAGACCGAGATCGAGATCTACCTTCCGAGATCGAGACACTTAAAATTCGAGACTGAGATCGAGATCGAGACCAAGCTCATGCCCTTTCAGTTTGTTTTACACTACTGTGGAAATTAGACTATGTTAAGTATATTAATAAACTAATAACTACTTTCTCAGATGTAGTGTGTTGAATGCAAAAAGTGTAGCCTATAAATTAACAAATGAATATATATATGTACGTACTTTTTATTTATTTACTTCTTTTATATCTGTTACAGAAGGTTTAATGAACGTACCCACTACCCAGTTTGACTTGTGCATTTATTTAAAGCATGATAGGTGCTCATTACACTTAAGGAACATCAACATGCTCAGAAGATCTGCTAAAGTTCGACTTCTGTGGGGCCTCATTATTATTAATCTGACGGGGGCGGGGGAGTCAAATTTTTTTGTAGCGCTAACCTAAAAAAATCCAGACCCCCCTCCCCCCCCGCAAGACAAACGTGGCAACTCAAAACAGGGTGATTGATTAGTGAATACCTAGAGTCCCTTACTTTTACACTTTCATAAACATTCTGAATTGTGTCTGCTCAACCAAGCCACCATCATGAGTATGCCAGTAACATGTATTTTTCATTACGGTCTCGAGAGGTCTCGAAAGGTCTCGGGGAGAAAAACCGAGACCGCGTCTGTCGAGACCGAGATCTAAATAGCGGAGACCGAGATCGAGATCGAGATCTGCAAATTGGGTCTCGAGATCGGTCTCGAGACCGAGACCGATCTCGAGACCTACATCACTGAATAGGACACGCAAATTTTGACTTACTCGCAAAGAAATGAATCGCTCTTTTGGTGGGAAATCTCTTTTGCTTTTAAATCTAAGGCAAATAATTAATTTTTAGTTTAGTATACCTCCGTAAGCGGCCTTCTGTTACCCCAACCAAAAATAAAAGACAAATTACCCCAGTAGGGTAATTTACCACGGGTTGCGAACCCCTGTTATAGAAGGTTAAATGCACGTTGGGTAAAACTATACAGAGTACTTGACCTTCGAGAAAGAGGTTATTTTTGGCGCATGAAAAGCAGAAGCAACTATTCCACAGCGATGATAATCACAGGACTGTCCACGCAAAGCGACCATTTCATGGGTGTGAAAGGTATAATTGGCGGATAGAAAAATTTTACTGCTATTTGCACCACATGACTACTGCACATCGTGCTGGATTGGATTGACTGATTCGAAGAGCGCGAGTCAAAGGTTTTCAGCATCTCTTCTGGCTACTACACTCATCATATGTTTGTCCCATTAAGAATCTGCGGGATATGTTGGAACGAGCTATGCGGAACGGTACTATACCATTAACATTCAAGGAGGAGGAAGAGAATGTACTGCTAGAGAATTGAAGTAAAATGAACTTGTCTACCCTTCAACATCTCGTGGGATGTGCCACGGCACACTGTACCTATCAAGTTGTCATTAAAGGATATGACCCACTACGATGTTAAGGTGAGGTTTCTAAATCTTTCGCTAGGAAAATTATATATATATATATATATATAAGATGCGTAGAATGCATTGCTATTTTACATTTTATAGCCATATTGAGCGTGCGTAAAAATGTGTAGCAGCTGTATAAACAAATTCAAGTTCGTTCCGAGGCCATCACAAAAGGTCAACCTTGTGATAGTTTCGAGTGCTCATACAAACTCCTTAATTGCTATAAAACGCTTGCAATTTATCATAGAGCACTTACCGACGCCAGACATTGAGCACCGGCAGCAGAAGCTTACACCTGTGTTAGAAAATATCACAAGGAACCTCTTTGTTCTCGCCCTCAAAGCAGTTTTTTTTTGTTTACTCGGTACCAATTACAACTACTCAAGAACGCTGACGGAGTTTATCTCTTACAGTTGCGTCAGTTAAAATCAAAGGACGCCTTTGATTCGCCTCCCTTGGTCACGACCAAAGGTTGACCCCAGAGGTCAGCCTCCTTTAAGATCGTGAAAGACCTTAGACCTTTTTTCGTTGAAGTTTGAGACCAGTTTGTGTTCAGGCACCATTGGCGGAACATCTCTTACCTTAGGCTATCTCCCCCTACAGTGCATTCTTGTCTACTGCGTCGTGATTCAATTCGACTATAAATATTTCGTTGCAGAAACGTCTCTTACTTATAGGCCTCACCATTATGTATACTTAACCCGGTGCTTGCAGTACAATTCAGAGCCTAAAGTATAGACTGTAGACCACTCGGTCAACAAGCTGAATCCCCATTCAGAAACTTTTCGCTCGCTTATACCACCCATTCTCTCGCGTTTGCTCATGGAACTTATACCGTATGTCATTTAACGAACGAGCAATTATTATTGTATTAATGTAATTTATTTTCTGTTAATGCATTCTGACACCGCATACTCATTCCGACAGTATATTCATTCATATTAAACCTTTATCTTTTAAAAGCATTTTGCGCATGTAACTATACTTTTATCAATTACTACATTTTTGTTCTTTATCGTAACAGTTATTTCCTTTATTTTGTTAATTAAATAAAAAAACACGAAGTTTACTTATCTCCATTTTATGACATTTTTGTCAGATGATCCCCAAAGAATATAAATATTGAATTAATAAATTACATAATTATAGAGCCTACCGAAAATCTGGGTCAAGACACAAATTTCCATTTGGCATATTTCTTCATATAAACCCATTATAGACGAAATGGCTTTTGTATCATATTATAAAGGTTTCATTACGTATATTTGATAAGTGAAACAATTATTTCCCAGTTAAGAAAAATTTGATTGGTTAATTTGTTTCGAAATGAGATACTGTATGTTATGGCTTCTCGAAGTTTAAAAAAAATCAGAACATTCTGTGTTGTGTGTATACATATGGATTCATCAGGAAATTAGATATTCATAATTTTGGGAACTACTACAATTCCGTGTGTGTGTGTGTGTGTGTGTGTGAAAGAGAGAGAAATACAGGAATGGTCTGAAATTAAAAAGATTAAAAATGTATAGTCTAATTCCACGAAATAAATTAAAAACAATGTGAGCTATATCTCGTATCTCGTTAAATATCTCTTTTCATACCCTTTATGTAGAATAAATAACTAATATTATATATATATATATATATATATATATATATATATATATATATAGTGTGGTGCAACTACTTTCTTATTGCAGTTATTGCGCGCCTGGTTCGTTTGTTCAGGATGGTTCTGGTTATCACTTGGATAACCTATTTTATACGCACAACTTTTTTTCGGCTTATTTGAAGCCCGCTTTTAATTTCGAACTTTCACTGTTAATTTACCATTAGTTTACAAGAGAGGCCTATTGCAAGGTAGCATAGAAAGAACAGTCCCTCCTATAAAGTTTATTTCACAAAACTGGAAAACAAAAATTCCACTTACAATGGAACATTAATTGAAAATAAGTTTACAGATGTACAGTTACAATTTTTTTTTCAAAATTAAATTTAAATAAAAAAAATGTTTTGAATTACTTGGATTCAGGTCTCAGAGTTCATACAGAGGGGTTTTATATGTGACTAAAAAAAACAGCATTTAATTGAAATTCTTTAAAATAAAAAAAAATAAAAAAAATAAAAAGGAAAATTGGTCCAGAAGTTTCGCGCGAGTTCCGCAGATTTTTTAGGAAAACATTCCGCCAAATAAATTTCTTTACACACACTTTTAAAAAGTCCTGCGCGAACTCCGCAGATTTCCTCGGGGAACAAAATCACTAATAGATATTTGCTCAACACAAAAATTGTAAAATTATCTCGAAAGGAAATACAATAAACTCGGTAAGCTCGGTAAGCTCGCAAGTTAAAATTTGGACATGTGAACAAAATTACTTTAAATAATGCTGGACACTTTCTACTTTTATTTCCACCAAGTTCTTTTGTGACCGGCCACTACCTCATTTACAGAAAGAGGTTTGGAACCATAACAGTAAGATCCAAATTATTCGAATAACAGAGACACATTAAAGTCGGCTTATAAAATCAAACAATGTCACAGACTTCCGAGATTTTACAACACGTCACCATTGAAGGTTATGACTACAAGTGAAGCTGTACCTCTAGGTTACACTTTAGACTTAGAGACTTCTCCATTTAGAGTCTAAATGAGCTATCAGAAACATTTTCATTACATGACGTCATTCGTACGAACACTACTAACCTTCCATTGGTCAAACTTCAACTCCGCTATAATTAAACTCCGCCTTTTCGTAAGAACAAATTTAAACCAAAATTTCCTCTCAGAGGTCTTTCCTTAGGCGATGTATTTTCTGAGCCAATCTAACTTTTGGCATTTAACAAATGAAACAGCTCTCAAGTGTTTACATTAAACTTTACGAGCTCAAAATGAAAAGGATGCTAATGCTAAAATTCTTTCTCATTTTACCGACAGATTAATTGCGGACTATAAATCAGGTTCTGTGGTAATCAAAACTACACCTCGTTTTCTTCTCTCTCGAGTATCGGATTGCATTTCGCTTTTCCATATCCTCATTTAAAGATTTAATTTTCTCGTGTAAGCAAACGGTTCACGAGTGAATGAAGCTTTCGTTTGGATCAAACCCAAAATGAAAAATTCTTCATAAATGGAAAATGGGTTTTATTCCCGTAAGAACAGTTACAATTATTTTCCATTTTGGTGTTTGGTTTTAAGTTAAATCACGTGACTGTATTCTGTGTCGTTAAAACAAATCGACAAGTTAATCTAATACACAATGATCTTCACATTTAGCAAGATGAATCCTTAATTGATAGATCCTCTCAGTCCTCATCATCCAAAGCTGAAGAACCTCCCTCATTTAAAGCAAACCCCATTCTTCATTTTGCACTAAAAACATTTAAATTCCATGTACCCTAAAACATCAGGTACAAGTATGCTTTGAGAAATATATACAGTAGCAATGATTTGTACAAGATATTCAAACCTATCTCCAAACTTAATCACTAGTATGGCAACCTTTCCCCAGCAAAAAGCAAACTTATTTTTATTTTTTACCAATAACTTGTTCACTCTTCTCCCTCCAGAATATTCCTTCGTCAGTACTTGAACCTAAAACCTTTTGAAACTTGGAACTTCAGTAATGAAATCAATTCTAATCCCCATGATATTCAAAGTTAAACATTATACAGTACTAATTTTTACAGTTAGAAACTAGGGAGCAAGTGTAGTTTACGTCTCCATGACGCAAAAGGGGACACAAACTACACTAGGTCAAAGTTGGGGAACGTAAACTACACTAGGATCTTTAGGAGACATTTTTTAAATGAATCCATCAAATAAAACGTTAAAACTAACGAAAATATTACGACTTAACCTAACCAATCGTCAATTTATATAGAAAGTGGCCCAAAAGTAGGTATACAGTTTCATATGTTGATTTTTTTAAAATTAATTTTCCTTTCAGTGTAGATAATAATGAACACCTGCGTGATTAACACGTGTTATGTGTAACGTTTCATTAAATAAATCATCAATTGTATACCTACTTTATATATATATATATATATATATATATATATATATATATATATATATACTGTATATATACTGTATATATGGACGTTTTCCAGTTTATGTACCGTTTTCTACAGTACATTACATACAGCATAGTAAACATTTTTAGATTGAAATTATTTATTCAAGTAAAACAGAAGGTTAGGTTACGTTAGGTTAGGTTAGGTTATCAAGAACTTACCTCTCTTAAAAAGTTGTTATAATCGACTGCGGTTGTATGACCAATCAAAAATAAATTATATGAAAAACGATACACAAACTGGAAAAGGTCTATATATATATATATATATATATATATATATATATATATATATATATATATATTGACGATTGGTTAAGTTAAGTCGTAATATTTTCGTTAGTTTTAACGTTTTATTTGATTAGGTATACGCGGACAAAGTTGGGGAACGTAAACTATACTAGGATAATGTAGGGGAACGTAAACTACTGTACTGTACGTACAGTATACTAGGCACCACAGGGGGACGTAAACTACACTTCCTCCGAAACGAGTTTTGCTTTTAATGGTATAAAACCCTGTTCCCACTTTTAACCCAGAGATATACAAAAAATAATATATACTGTATAATATATACGAGTACTGTATCTCAGTGTATCAGTTTTTCGGAGACACTAGCACCGGCTCTCTCTCTCTCTCTCTCTCTCTCTCTCTCTCTCTCTCATATATATATATATAATGGTTTTTTTTCATTAGTTTACTTTCATCCCATGTGCACGAAAAGAAGTGGTAAACGTACAAATGCATTAAAAATGGTAAACGTACAAATGCATTAAAAAAAAAAAAAAAATCCCTTCAAATTCTTTTGTGAAGTTTAAAAGTATTTTAAAAGCTCTTTTTTTATTGTTTAAAAGAGAAGCCCAAATATATATTATATATATATATATATATATATATATATATATATATATATATATATATATATATATATATATATATATATATATATATATATATATTAGGGTGGTCCAAAATATTATAGTAAAAAACTATGTTGGTCGAATCGTTTCTCCACATGCCCTGTTTTTGTCCACTAGGGTCGACTTATTTGTTTGTGGAATTTGAGCTTGATTGGTGGATATTTAGGGGTTGCCCCATACTAAACATTTCGTTTTTTTCTTTTTAGAAGTGATTATGACGTCGTCTAGTAGGAGATCTGCGCCTGAAAACTGACTCCTTGGGAGGCCGAACTCTCAGTTATCGGCAGCAAGACTACCCCGTGTACTGGACGTGCTCCGACTGGCCCAGTACAACCACCTGGACGAAGGAAGAACCCTGCCCACGAGTTACAAGTTGGCCTGTGAAGCAGTTGTCGCTGTATGGTAGCGCGCCAGAATTTCTTCCCAACGGATAGATTCGCGTGTCCGGAAACTGCCAAAGCTGTACGAGAATTATCTAGCCCTCAAGAAGCACCGAACTCGACAACGAGAAAGTGACAGAATGAACAAGGAAGTGTTCAAGGTGATCTGGAAGAGCTGTTTGATATATCTACAAAAGATGCAATGTCGGTAATCAAGAACGAGGAAGACCGGGAATTCCTTCGGAAGCAAAGAGAAGACGTCTTTTCCTGTAGCATGAGTGGGGCTGACCAAACGACGCCTGCAAAAGAAAGCAGAAAGAGACAACGAGAAGAAAAAGAAAGGATGGCAAAAGCGAGATACGAAGGAAGGGAAACCAAATCCAGGACGGGGGCAACAGCAGAATTTTCTTCCACATCATCTTCTCGGGAATCTGAAAGCGAAGACGAATATAGACCTTCTGCGTCAACATCTGCGGTAGCTGGTGCTTCCCCAACGCCAAAGAGACTTAAGAATATCTTCAACTCGCCCGAAGTCGTCGGCGCCTTGGATCGCGTCAATCTTCCAGATCGCGGAGCTGTGTTTGTGGCTAGAGCCGTTGCTGAGGCGCTTGGATATAATCTTTCAGAGCTCACACTCTCCCGAAGTTCAATCAGGCGGTCTAGAAGACAAGGAAGACAGGAAACAGCAGCAGCAGAAGACCAAGAATCTTCTTTGGAGGGACCTCTTCTTTTACACTGGGATGGCAAACTATTGCCAGATATCGACGGATCCAAGGCAAGCGTTGATAGAATTGCTGTCCTTGTCACTGGAAACGGCCACGAGAAGCTTTTGGGAATTCCGAAGATGGACAAAGGTACTGGGGAGTCTCAGGCGAATGCTTTTGTTGAAGTAATTGAGAAATGGAATCTCGGGTCTCAAATCAAAGGACTCGTATTTGATACGACAGCCAGCAACACAGGGCTTCACAAAGGAGCTTGCATCAGAATCGAAGAAGCTCTAGGAACCGAACTGGTCTGGATTGCTTGCCGTCACCATGTCATGGAAATCATGCTGTCCGACGTCTTCTCCTGTATCTTCGGTCTATCTGGAGGTCCAGAATCCGGGCTCTTCAAGCGATTTCAGAAACAATGGCCATCGATAAATCAAGATGCTTGTGTTGCAGCAACCGACGAACTCTTCCAGGATCCGGTATTGAGCAGATTGCGGAATGAGATGCTGGATTATTTGCCACATGCACTCGAAGCGCAGCAACCAAGGGACGATTATTATCAAGAATTCTTGCGCTCATCTCTCTTGTTCCTTGGCGGAGGAAGTGGGAACGAGTCATTTCGAGCTCCCGGCCCAACACACCACGCTCGTTGGGTGGGGAAAGGAATTTATGTGTTGAAGATATTCCTTTTCCAAGCTCAATTCAAGCTGACACCACGAGAAGCCAGGAACATAACCGACTTCGCTCTGTTTGTGAGTCTCGTTTACATCAGACAATGGAACGAAGCATCCCTTGGAATTCGAGCCCCCTACAACGACATCGAACTTCTCTCTCTGCTCAAGACTTACCCAAATCAGACTGTGGCCAGTAAAGCGTCCGCGGCCTTTTCCAGGCATCTTTGGTTCCTCTCCGAGCACCTGGTTGCCCTAGCCTTTTTCGACGAACGAGTGACCACGGCGACAAAGGAAAGGATGCTCCGGAACCTACAGCGTCCGCGGTTACCCGGCCCTCCTCGACGTCTAGAGATCAAGGATGAAGTGGAAGACATGAAGTTGGAGGACCTTGTGACTAAAAGGACCAGTTCCTTCTTTGATGTTTTGATGGAAGGAGGAAAAGCGAAATCTCAATCCTTTCTGGGGAAACCCCCCGGACAGTGGACGGACGATCCTTTTTTCAACGAACTTCGGGATCGGTCCTCCCGGATGGAAGTAGTAAACGACACGGCGGAACGGGGTATCAGCCTGATCCAAAAATACAACACGCTGACGAAGGACGAAGAGCAGAAACAGTTCCTTCTTCGACTGGTGGCAAACCACCGAAAGAAGCTCCCCACTCCATCAAAGGCGGCTCTAATGTCATAGTTTTTCAAGTGCATAACT
>JAJOZX010004541.1:47500-142500 GCA_023014485.1 Bathynomus jamesi
GATATATAATTTCCTTAGTGAGCGGAGGCAAGTCGTTACAGTACAAGGAGTATCTTCATCAAAATCAGAGGTCCTCAGCTCAGTACCACAAGGAACAGTATTAGCTCCACTACTCTTCATAATCATGCTAACTGACATAGATGAGGACGTTACCAGAGACAGCACCGTAACATCCTTTGCGGATGACACAAAGATCAGTAGAAAAATAAGAAATCCAGAAGATATAGGATCTCTACAAACCGACATAAACAGAATCTACAAGTGGACGGAAGACAACAATATGAAGTTTAACACCGAGAAATTTCAGCTATTACGGTACGGAAGAAGAGAAGACCTAAAATCCATGGAATATTATACCCCAAATGGACAGGAAATTCAGAGAAATTTCAGAGCAAAAGATTTAGGGGTTGTAATGACAGATGATGCGAAATTTGAAACACAAAATAAGATAGCAGTAAACAGAGCAAAGAGAATAACGGGACAGATATTGAAAACCTTTGAACGAAGGGATAGGAATGTAATGATTCCTCTACTGAAAATCCTGATCATACTCAAATTGGAATACTGCTCGGTCCTAACATCCCCATATAAAAAAGAAGACATTAGACAGCTGGAAGGGATCCAGAGAAGCTTCACAGCCAAGATCAACAGGTGCAAAGAACTAAATTACTGGGAAAGGTTACACTTGGAAAATAATGGAGAAACTAGTCCCTAATCTTACTCTGAGTCGGGGGCCGGGCTAGGGTTGCCAGACGTCCTTTATTTCAAAGGACAGTCCTTTATTTCGATCTGCTTGTCCTTGTCCTTTATTGAAGCGTCAAAGGACGGCATATGTCCTTTATTTCTATTTTTATGTCTATTTCAAAATCATAAATAATAAATCCTTTAAGAAATTTATTATAATTACATAGGTATTTTTTTGCGTTTTGTTCCTTGACAGAGTAGGTAACCATTATCATTGCATCGTTAAGGCTTAATAAGTTAATAACAGTGTAGGCTCAACATGAATAATTCCTAGATTAAATAGTTATTTTTGTTTTACTTTTTGCTGTTTTCTTTTGTATAATTAAAATAAAGTAAAAAGAATTTATTTTATTTTTACAAATAAACTACCTAACTGGCGAAATTAGTTTAGTTTAGTTAGATACAGTAGTGGTACTGCTCTCGTCTATATTCAAGAACATTTTAAATATAGTAAAAATCAAAGATGTTGAAATAAATATTTATCCTATAACATTAAAATTTTTTTTGGGGCCATCATTCTCTCTCTCTCTCTCTCCTCTCTCTCTCTCTCTATATATATATATATATATATATATATAAATTTGAGAATCTGGGAGTGGCAGCTTGAAAACGTTTTGAGTGTCCTTTAATCCGGTCATCAAAATCTGGCAACCCTACCCGGGCTATAACTCCCCAAACAACGGTGGAAGGTAGAAACGGTAGACTGTCGTATTCCCAAATTGAAGGCGAGACAGGGAACATCCTTAACCCTGAAAGAAAATAGTTTTGTAGTGAGAGGACCAAAACTGTTTAATGAGTTGCCCAAAGACCTAAGAAACACGAAGGGAGTTGCAGTGGACATCTTCAAAAGAAGATTAGACGCCTGGCTCAGAACAATCCCCGATGAGCCGGGCGTACCTGGCTATGTGAGGTAGAGAGCACAAGAAACCAACTCACTACATCACCAGGCCAACTCGAGAGGAGGGACGACAAGCTTGACCTTTGCGAAATGAGGAATCATCGCGCGAAACCTTTGTAAGGTTGTAAGGTATATATATATATAATATATATATATATATATATATATATATATATATATATATATATATAATTGTAAAATGACGAGAGAAAAAGTAATTTATTTGAAGACAAGAGGTTTCCATAGTGAACAGGAGGAGGACCCTTCGTCAGCTAAGTATACTCTATAAATACAACTGATAAGGGGTTCCGGTTGAAAGCCGAAGCGTCGTAGTTTGTAAAAACTTTTCTATTGCGAGTTTATTTTCTCGCTAATGTGGTGCGACATTGTGCTTGCATCAAGAAGCAGTTCATTTTTAACGTTATTTCTGTATATACACATGTTGTTGAGGGGAGAGAGAGAGAGAGAGAGAGAGAGAGCGGTCATATCTCGAGGGAATTTGTGACGTTGAAAGTATGTAAATATGATTCCGGACTGCGAGAGGCAACAGTGCCGTTCTGAGAAGCCTCTCTGACCGACTTCGGCAATTTCAGCCCTCCTGTCACTACCACTGACTCGTTAATTCGAATTGAGAACGCGAGCTAACACACACAAATTTACAGTATATCCGCGCGTCGTTCAAGGCGAATAAACAAATTTAGTGTGTGGTGTGGTTTCCGCCGCACACTCGTAAAATACGCAATTTGGAGGATTTGCGGCCAGAGGGTATAAGCAAGAGTCTTTAAGGACATTTCCTATCACTTCATGTTATGTTTATGCGCGTGCGCGTGCGTTTGAGGGTTATCTAAATGAATGCATTTAGGGATTCGACGTCTCGTGAATTTTGAACCAACTTGTTGCGAGCGAGACTCTCCCGGTTTAACCTTTGCATGAAATTATATATTTGGTCATTTGCGTGGAATCGCGAAATCAAACTTAATTCAAATCTTAACCAGTATTTCACTTAATTACTGTAAATTTTGCAAATTAATTAAAGTGGCTTTACAAAGCTTCAAGTAAAAAAGAGAATTACATACTAATCTTAATCAAAACAATGAAATTGAAGACCACGTTTGAATTCTTCTCAGAGTTTTTGATGAAAGATCGTGAAATTATATATTATCAATGTTTAGTCGATCTTATTTTCATCATTCAGAAATGCATAATCACGCGTGGATATACGCGCTTCGTTGATATATTCTATACAGGTCATATAGAGGTGTGTCCATAAATTATAGTTACAAATTCAATTTCGAAATCTAATTGGGTTTGTGAAGATAATTTGTGGACACCCTGTATATCACGTCTACCCCCTCGTGTACCAGAAAAATCGCGTCTCATTGATCGGTTTACGATTTCATAAAGAAATTTATCTCATGTTGGAGAAATTTTGTTTTTTTTGTTTTTTTTTGTTTTAATCCGCGAACATCAGATAATATTCAGGATTTAAGAGGGTATGTCAAATACAGGTCAGGACCCTTAAATACAGATTGACATCCCCTCCTCATATATATATATATATATATATATATATATATATATATATATATATATATATATATATATATATTAGGGTGTCACTAGGTAATAGGGGGAAAATTAAACGATGGATATTTTCCTATGACACCCCCTAAAATTGTTCCATTTGGTGTAAAACATACGGAAGAGAAATTTGGTCCTGATTGGTCATCATTTAAAGGTCGCCCTCGTCACTGAAAACAAGACCCATTTGTTGACGTCAACAAGCTGTTCAGTGTTCACAGCTTGGGCCGAACCAGATAATAAAAAACAAGGCAATTTGGTGAAATAACGAAAGTAAGACACTTAAAAACGCAAAGAATACAAACAGTTTATTATATAATCAAAATAGAAGACATAATTTGGCGAATAATGGTACAAAATGGAGAAGCAACAAAAGCAAAACTTTGAGAAATAAAATACATATACAGTAGCAGAATAATTGGTGCTCATACGCTGATCAGTGATTAGTTCTTTCGCGTCCTCACTAATGCTGATTTGTTCGGAGCTGGGTGTTGCTTTCTGTGGTCAGTGACAACTTGAACGAGGAACTGGAGCTGTTCTTCTTTCACTGTCAACTTTCCGTTCAGCTCCTTCACCAGAGCCACGGCCCGTTCTGCTCTGTCGTTCACCACTGCAAGTTTGGAGACCACATCCCGAGCTTGCACGTATTCAGAGTTTGACGTCCATGAACTGGGATGGTGGAGCAGAAAGCAATCTGGCAACTGAAGTTTTGAGAAGAATCCTCGGGTGTTCTTTGTGATCAGTTGCTCCAGTCCTTTGCTGTCACTGAGGAACATAGTATCAAGAACCAAAGGTCGTTTTGGCGGCATGTGAGGGGCTTCTTGATCTAACGCTGCAACCATGCTGCACTTCACTTCCATCGATATCCTCTCATCAAAGAACGCCAGACCCACTGCCTCCTCCGAATGGTACCACAGGTGCGCAGACAGCTTCTTGGTGGTACCATCAGAGATCTTCTTGTGCGGGTATCGAAGGAGCGTCCTCATCAATTTCCAATCATTCAGCGGAGCTTCGATGGACAGATCAGCTGTTGCCCACGCTTTCATGTAAACTAGAACAGAAAAGAGGCAGATATCTCGAATTCCGCGTTCCTCAGTGTTCGTCAGCTTAAACTGTCTTCGGAAGAGCCAGATCTTGATGGCATAGAGCCCCTTAGCCATCCATCTCGCCCGGTGCATAGCACCAGGGGCGCGGAAGTTTAGTCCCTTGTATGGAACTCCTCCAAGAAAGATGACGGAAAGATCGAGGAATTCCTGATAGTCATCACGAACTTGAAGTGCTTGTGATTTTGCAAACTCAATGAGCTCCGTTCTATGCTTAAAAATAGCTGCTTTGGTGAACGCATCTGTGTCCGCAGTTTGGAACTGTTGCTGGTCAATGCGGGTCCAATAATCATGGAAGCGCTTGAAAAGCAGAATTTCTGGACCGGTAGATACTGAATCTAGCGATGCTGCGAATGCCGCCTGTAGCACCAACTCCAGTACATGGTGTCTGCACGCGCAGTGTAACAGGTCACGTCCAACTTTTTCTTCCAGAAGAACACAAGTTCCTCCACGGTGGCCTGTGTTTGTCGCGGTTGTGTCGAAACACATAGATTTGAAATGATCGGTCACTCCCCATTCATTCAGACAATCTATGATGGCATTTGTTTGTGCCAGCGCGGTTCCTGACAGAAGTTTTGGCACCCCGAGGAGCTGCTCTGTCCCGGAGCCAGATACAAGAATAGGTAAGCGGTCAACATATTCTCGTGACGTCAGATCTTGCATGAGTTTTCCGTCCCAGTGAACAGTCAACGGACTATTGCCTTGGAACTCGCTCTTCAGTTGCCGAGCCTTAAGGGTACGGAATTTTTCACGCTGACGATGAATGGATCCACGATTGATGTTGTAGTCGCTAGCATCATGCCCTAAGCTGGAAGCTGCCTCAAACCGCAGATATGTGGCCTTTCTTGACGAGAGTTGCGTGCGATCAAGCGCTGCCGCCAATTCCGATGTCATGATGTTCTTCGTTGCTCTTTGTTTAGACGCTCACGACCCACCACATGCTCCTTTTTCTTCGCTATCATCTGAGCTGGAGGATGAGGACTCCAAAACCGCTTCGTTGGATACTGCCTCCATTTCAGCTGCTGATCGCTTTCTTCGTTTCTCCTCTTCCTCCCGACGTCGAGTACAATCTTTGACTTGGCGCTGATGGGTCATGTCCAAACCTGCCATTGAACCTGGACGTCCTTTCTGGCGCTGCTACTGAAGGAACTCCCAATCCTCTGGGTACTTGACCAATTTCTCACAATCAGCGTGGGCGATGTCAAAGAGACGATCGAGGCGTTCAATGAATTCTTTTTCTTTCGTCTTGTGTGAATCGCTCGTCCTTGAGGCGTGTTTTTTGAGTCCTTTCCACTCCTCGAAGACTTTATCCAGTTTGCTGACGCAGTGTGTCTCGAGTCTGGTTGGAATGTGAGCTTTCTCCCAGAAGGACATCACTGCTCGAAGTGACTTCCTCAACGCGTCACGTATTGTCATTTTCTTTTCATGGTGAAGGTAAAGGAAGTAACCGAATGCTTGCCTGTAGGAAGGAAGCTTGCATCCTTTCACCTCATCAACCGCTGCCCCTAATAGGTATATACACTTCCGGGTTTCCATCACCAGAAATCACGTAGCTGAAATGAGAAACGGTGAATCGTTAAGTATTGTTCACTTTATTTCTCAGATATTCAGACACACACAGATACACACACACATATATAGAGATATATAGATATCTAATGAACGATTATGGAGACGCCGCGCAAGCATTAAACTTTGGAAGGCGTGGGCGACCTTTTATAGTTATTCAAATAAAAAGATTTTTCAGTCACCATGTTTTTTTTACCAATGGAATAGATTCGCGGGGTGTCAGCATGAAAATTTCAAACTTTGCATTTAAGTGACACCCTAATATATATATATGAGAGACAATCTTGACCTTCGTGAAATGAGGAATCATCGCACGGAACATTTGAAAGGTTGAAAGGTATCAGGTTTATGCAGAATGCACCGGAATAGTATTCTGGTACTGTTTATTTTCAACATGCAGAAGACACTTTCAGAAATATGAAAACCGCTTTTGGTTTGAATTTGGATAGTCGCAGGTGGGATGGGTAACAAATGGCAAAGGTCGTAGGAAATTTATACCAGAGTTCCAGAACCTTCATTTACATAAAAAATAAAAGCTATACACTCGTATATTTATAGTGACAGCTTAATTGAGGCAAGTTTATAGAGCCTAATTGTATCGGCTATCAAGAAAATAGGCTGAGGTAATTTATAATTAGATAGATTGACGAAGTAATTACTCGAATTGCTAAGTAGTTTACTCGGGGGTCATCGAAATGTACGTATCAATATATAATCAAAGAAAAGAAAGACTGCATGGCTTTTTCCTTTAATAAACAAATTTAATATTGCAATGATTAACACAGTACGGTATATACAACACAAATACAATTGATTAGATATTAGTTTAGTTAGAAAAAACTTGGTATGTATGAATTAATTTTTATTATTATTATTATTATTATTATTATTATTATTATAAAGTGACAAAAATAAAAGTTTTATGCGCGGACGAAAAGACCAAAATGTTTACGAATGAACACAGAATTTCTGTAACCGTACTTTTAGGCTGTGGCTGGTGTAGGCCGAGAGAATCTGTCACTGAAATAATATGTGAGGGATGAGTATATTTGAGTGTAACGTGTGCTCGCGAAAAGTGTACTCCAAAGAATGACTGGAGGAAAACTGAGTTTGAAACTGGAAGAAACACTCAAGGCAGTTATTAATGGTTGTATTTTCTTTGGTTTTATGGTTGTTTCAAAGTTCCTTGGTGTTGGTCTTGATTGAGTTTGATGATCGCCTTTTCAGGCTCACTTTCTTGAAGTCTACTTTACAATATCGTGAGAGTGTTTTATGAGAATAATCACTGTTTCAGTCCTTATCCCAAGAAATGCACATTAATGAAGAAAATGTCTCTTGACGTAACCTCACATTAGTAACTAGAAGGCCTTCTTCAATATATATTTATGTTGGTAACTCGGATTTGCAGGAGTCTTCGATAAACTGTGATGAATTTACTTTTGTTTGTTTTCTCGGGAGTTTCTGTAGACATCTGAACCTCATCTGTAGACATCTGAACCTCATTAAATAGTGTACAGGCAGGAAAATCCTTCATAAGGGTGACCTTTTATGCGTTATTCAATACGCATTTGGGGTTATCTACATTCCACGTCATTTCTCAAGTAAACTAATTAGCTATTCGAGGAATTACCTACCTAATAATAAATTAGCACAGCCTATTTTCGAACTGGTAGCCTATACAATTAGGCTCTATAAACTTGCCTCAATTAAGTGGCTACTATAAAAATGATGGCCTACAACTTAGGCACTATAAAGTCTGACTATCCTTGAGCGACCTTTTTATGAAGCCATTTGATACACACTTGAGAAATGTATTACGTACCACATGTACGGAATTTCTGCAGTAAAACTGTAAGCCTAAAATAAAGCGTTTTATGAGCATGCATATATATATATATATATATATATATATATATATATATATATATATATATTATATATATATTATAACGGGTGTGCCATAAAAAAAGGGGTACATTTTAAAAAGGCTATAAAATCAACATTTGTTATTTAATTTTAATAAAACTTCTACACAATAAAACATATGTATTTATCTATATGCAAACAAGTTTTCAGACTAAAATATCAAATAATTCAAATTCTATCAACATTTAACGAAGGAGTATGATTTTTCTACTTATGCCAAAAATTATTAAATAATTTTTAACATAAAATTTACCTGAAATTATTAAAAAAATTGTTGGAAATGCTTTCCTTCCATTTCAATAACTTTTTTTATTCTTGGCTGGAATTCATCTATGGCTTGATTTACTCGTTCCTGTGGAAGCTCTTCCCATTTTTGAATGATGATCTCGCGTATATGAGCGACATTTTTTATTCTAGTCCTGTAGACTCGCTCTAAGTTCTCCCATATTCCGGCCAAGAATAAAAAATGTTATTGAAATGGAAGGAAAGCATTTCGAACAATTTTTTTTAATAATTTCAGGTAAATTTTACGTTAAAAATTATTTTTATAAAAAAATATTAAAAAGGTTTAATAATTTTTGCATGTTTAGTAGAAAAATCATACTCTTTCGTTAAATGTTGATAGAATTTGAATTATTTGATATTTTAGTCTGAAAACTTGTTTGCATATAGATAAATACATATGTTTTATTGTGTAGAAGTTTTATTAAAATTAAATGACAAATGTTGATTTTATAACCTTTTTAAAATGTACCCTTTTTTTATGGCACACCCGTTTTATACACACACATATATATATATATATATATATACATATACACTGAAAAAAAATTGTTTGGTTCGCTGGTGGAGTTTGTTTTTCCTGTGCAACAGAAACTCCGTTTACGTAGAGAATTAATGTGTATTTTCAATAATTTATTTGTTACATGTTATAAAAAGAAAAATATTGCTCCTCAGGGCTCTGTCTTATCACCCATTCTTTTCCTTTTATTTATCAATGATCTATTAAATAGCACTTCCTGTCCTATACACTCCTATGCCGATAATTCCATTCTTCACTTCTCTACCCGCTTCACAAACCATCCCTCTCAACAGTTTCTCCATGATTCGCGTAGGACGGCTATGGTGCACCTGACCTCCGATCTTTCTACTATATCTGATTGGGGCAGAGAAAACTTTGTGGCTTTCAATGCCTCAAAACTTCGGTTCATTCGTCTGTCTACTCGTCACAATCTTCCACACGACTATCCCCTTATCTTCAACAACAACAACAACTCAATCTTTCTTCCTCTTTACATTCTTCAGCAATTCCTTTTCTCGTGAACTTTCCTGGAAAGATCACATATACTCTCTTTCCAAAACAGCTTCTAGGTGGTTAGGTGTGCTGTACCGCCTCCGCAGTGTCTTCACCTCCAATCAGTTGCTTTTTCTGTTTTCTGTACAGGGGTCTTGTCAACCCCTGTATGGAGTACGTTTCTCATTTGTGAGGTGGCTCAACTCGCACAGCTCTACTTACAGTGTGAAATCAAAGGCTTTTCGTCTCATCAATTCCCCGCCTCTTATTGACTGTCTTCAACCCCTCTCTCTTCGCCGCAGTGTTGCCTCACTCTCTCTTTACTATCCCTATTATGACGGACACCACTCTTCTGAACTCTCTAACTGCATGCCTCATCCTTTTAGGAGAGCACGCAGTACCAGACTTTCTGTATATTCTCATTCCTTTATTGCCCAACTCTCTAACGCAAGATTTAATAGATATTTTCAATCTTTCATCTACTCAATCGGTCAACTCTGGAACAATCTTCATCAATCCATCTTTCCCCCTGTCTATGCCCTCCAATCTTTCAAACGCAGTGTATCCATGCACCTCGAAAACCCTGGACCTTGATTTGGCTCTTCTTCTTCTTCTTTTATTGTTTGTGGGGGAGGGACATTTTTGCGGCCATTCACCCTTGGCTCCTTCTTCCTACATTAAAAACCGTATATATAGTATATAGCAGTGGTAGTCAAACCGGGGTACGCGAGGGGTTTCCTGAGGGTACGTAAGCTCTGCTGCAAAAACAAGCAAGTTGGTTAATCAATTATAAAATGAAATTATGCAATTATAATTATCATCTATCATTAAATTTTTTTGAAATATATATATATCATTTATTATAATATTAATATTTAATTATAAATTTAACAGTCCCACCCATCGCATTAATTACTTGTAAGTATTTAAAATATATATTTTAAAAGCTCAGATGATTTCTAATTAACTGTATTAGATTCTAATATTTGCCTGAGTTAAAATTTGTGTAAATTGCTTGAGTTGTGTAAAATGTAAATTGTATAATTAAAATGCTATGATATATATATATATATATATATATATATATATATATGAATAGAAACGACATAAGTATTAAGGAACGTTTCTGCACACGAGGAGGAGAGATAACGAAATAATGAAAAATGAGGCGAACCGCCAGGCGGTTCGCCTCATTTTTCATTATTTCGTTATCTCTCCTCCTCGTGTGCAGAAACGTTCCTTAATACTTATGTCGTTTCTATTCATTTATATACTGCGCGGTCATTGCAGTTATTTGCATATATATATATATATACAAAGGTGGGCAGTTGCGCCGCAAGTTGCGGCGCAACATTTTGGTTGCGCTTGCGCTTGCGGCGCAACTTTTTGAAAAGGGTTGCGCTTGCGCGTGCAGCGCAACTATTTCAGCAGAGTTGCGGTTGCGGCTGCGGCGCTACAAAAATCGTTGCGCGTGCCCACCACTGCAGATATACGTTAAATGCAAAGGTGGGCAGTTGCGCTGCAAAAAGTTGCGGCGCAACATTTTTGGTTGCGCTTGCGCTTGCGGCGCAACTTTTTGAAAAGGGTTGCGCTTGCGCGTGCGGCGCAACTATTTCAGCAGAGTTGCGGTTGCGGCTGCGGCGCTACAAAAATCGTTGCGCGTGCCCACCACTGTATATATATATATTCATCTAATAATTAGGTGGTCGTAAATAAAGATCGTTTGATAGCTTCATATTCTGTGTAAATTGTATAATAACATTTTTATTTTGGAAACTGAGGGGGGAGGAGGAGGTACGCCATAATAAAAAAAAAAAACTAAAGAGGTACGCCAAGGAAAAAGTTTGAATACCACTGGGCCATATAGCAATAAATTATTTTTATAACCTCGAACATTTGTTTATGCTCCACAGCTGTTGAGAGATAAATTTGGGGAAGTTAACTTTGCGCGTTTGTCATACCATTCGTCCGTTTGTAGCAGGTGTAGTTCCCTTTCATTATCGCCACACTTCCACCTCGCATCTTGCGTAAATTAGAAAACAAAATAGAGATTAATGAAAAGTAAATTTTAAAAATGGGTGTGATGTTTCAAAGAAAGGTTATAAATAATTATTTACAAGTATTTAGAAAGAGTTTATTAGAAGGTAAAATTATTGAGGAAGTAATTTTATTAATAGCGTAATGGAATCGATCTTAATTAATTTTGAGAGTTTAATTATGTTGATGTTTAGGGTTGTTAAACTCCTTCCTAACAGCAAAGGTCACGTGACCGAGGGAACGTACAACTTTATACGAGATTTGAACCATCTTCGGGTTACTATATATCATCTGAAAGCAAAGGAGGGTACTATATACAATTACTGAATAAACACAGCGTCGCTTAACCTCGCTGATCTAATGAGAAACTACGTTGCAACGACTTAGCTTTGGCTCTACAGATAATACAGTAACGTTTTCGAACGTAATATAATGACTTAATTTCTGTCTCCATTTGCATTTTCCGTTTTATTTAACTAAAAAATAACTAAAAAATAACTAAAAAATAACTAAAGAATAACTAAAGAATAACTAAAAAATCAACCAAAAATAACTAATGGTAAGAACAACCAAATCTAGTTTACTGTTTAAAAACAAATTGAAAAAAAGGCATAGTCACTCCAGCCATCGTCTCTCAATTTCTGTGGTTAAAGAACTTAGTAATTAGAACACCGAAGTCATGTATTAACCAATATGGGGGTTGGTTGATCAAAAAACTTGGTTGTTGGATCAATTTTTTTTTTTATTTGGTGTAAATTGAATTTAATTTTGTAATTTCGAAAAGTATTTTCTTCAATGATCGAAATCATTGATTGATCAATTTTTTTTTAAATTTTGTGTTTATAGTAATTTGGATTTAATTTTTACTATATTTAGAAGACGAATCATTTGGGGTGGTGGGAGAGGGTGTTCTTTTGTGTAATATAACGTCGCTTCTCATTAGATCATTGATGTTAAGCGACGTTGCGTCTGTTCAGCAGTTAGGTGGGTGGTCTTTTTCTCCGACTTCGGATGATGTTAGCGACTCGTGCGCGTGATTCGAATCCCAGTCGTGAAGATGAAGTTGTCAATCTCTTCCGTTACGTGACCTTTGTCGTTACGGAGGTTAAACAACCCCCTTCAAACCTCCCTACCCCCCAGCCTCCCGAAAGAAAAATATTATTAGTAATTTTATTTCGTATTAAAATCGTTGCTTAACTTTTTATAAATGTAATTAATGATCAAACTTAAAAAACAAAAAATTCTTTCGTAAAAAATAAATTTTAAAATTTTTAATTAAATAAAGCAACTAATTAAAAAGATTAAATTAAAATTTCACCAAATCTTGTTTTTATTTTGAAATGTTAATTTTTAACTTTTTAATATGATATATTTAACTGAGTTTTTATTTTTATCCAAATTAGAAAAATATTAAAGCTGGAGGTCCTCTTCCACCTTTCTGGTTAGGTACACTCTCTCTCTCTCTTCTCTCTCTCTCTCTCTCTCTGAGAGATATTTAGGTTGGCTATTACCTTTAGTGTGAATTTATCAGTTAGAGGGGGGGGGAGCAATACGCATGAACCGGCAGTGGCCTTAACACTGAGTTATGGTCGCGATTTTTTTTTATCAATTTTAATCTTACGTTTACCCACGCTAGATAATTATAGGATAAACAGAAAACATTATATATACGGTGTAGCTTGCTCCTGAAGAATCATGCACCAGGACTGATGATAACTGGGAGTGTCTGCAATAAAAACTAACGAAAATTGCAATCAATTGAATACAGATATGGATGTTCTTTTGAGTAGACTAACACAGAGCAGTGTTGCTTTCATTGGTGACGAACCATGTACGAAAGCCTCGTCGATACTTGGACCCCTATTTGCTTGACAATGCTGCTGCGAGCTGCTCGTACACTGAAATGGGCGTATGAGCGTAAATGATGCTCTATATAAAAAGATGTTGAACTATTCATACTTCTACTTAACCTGTGAATGCTTATATGCTAACTTATCATATATATATATATATATATATATATATATATATATATATATATATATGCACTAAAATCACAAAATAACACGTGATCTTATTAATAAGCAAACAACCACAGGGAAAAGGAAACACGAAGTCCGAGCGCTTTCGTGATATATTAACATTATCACATTATCACATTATTATGTGAATATATCACGAAAGCGCTCGGACTTCGTGTTTCCTTTTCCCTGTGGTTGTTTGCTTATATATATATATTACAGTCAATCTGTGAAGCCAGTCATTTCACGTAATGCCTAAAAATTTCAGGCATTTCGCGTAATTCGATTGACCTTTAAACATAGTAATACGCATTATTAACCTAACCTAACCTAATCTAACCTAACCTTCACGAAGTCGTTAATCGCTTAATCGAATTACGTGAAATGCCTGAAATTTTTAGGCATTACGCGAAATGACTAATTTCATACATTGACTGTAACATATATAAAATATATACATACTATATATATATATATATATACATACTCTATCGTCGGATACAGAATTCAGAGAGCACTACAACATCAAAATTACAACGGCTAGAAAAATAGCGGGAATCATCTGGAGGAACTTCCGCAGCAGGAAAGCAAACATCATGCTCAAATTATGGAAGAGCCTAGTCCTACCAATAATTGAGTATCGCTCAGTACTCACAAGCCCATATAGAAAACGAGATATTGCGAACATTGAAGCTATACAAAGGACTTTTACGTCTAAGATAGAAGAAACGGAAGGTGAAAACTACTTCACAATCCCTGAAACTCTACTCTCTCGAAAGAAAGTGAGAACGATACACATTAATATACATATAGAAAATACTTGAGGGCTTTGTCCCTAACCTTAGAAATGAAATAGAAACAAACTGGAATGAGAGAAGAGGCAGATTTTGTATAGTCTCAGCTGCTGTGGGACAGGGGGGCCATGAAAACGAGGATGAAAAATATCCTCAGAATACGAGGCCCAAAGCTTTTCAATGCCCTACCGAGAGAAGTAAGGAATCTCCAGCACACCGACCCGAATAACTTCAAGAACCAGTTGGACAGATTCCTATGCAAAGTCTCTGACCAGCCATGCGTAGTTAGCTACGAGGACAGGAGGAGATCAGATAGCAATTCTCTCCTTCACCAAATCCCGCAAATGAGGCGGGATGCTGCAGAGGGGTTGACCTGCCTCAGGTCGATCCTGAACCGTCGTTCGAACCCACACAAAAGGACACAAAAGGACTGTATATATATATATATATATATATATAATATATATATATATATATATATATATATATATAATATATTATATATATATATATATATATAATGTCGCTCATAAGTATTCATACAGAGAAATATTTTGGTTATATTCGTCCTCGTCTTTTGCACCATGCGGAGGATAGTTATAAAAAGTTTAACAAATAAAAAATTATTTTAACTCAGAGATATAATGTAAAAACATCAAAGAATTTGAGGAAAATAAAAAAAAAAGTTAAAAGGCAAAAGTTTTTTTTATTTATTTACAAAATTATTTAATAGTTTAATACTTTGTGTGTCCACCTTTTGCTTGAATGAGATTCACAGAGAAAATTCTAGAATTCAGAATTCAGGAACATTTCACTCACCTACTAAAATAAAATAAGAGCATGTGTATATATATATATATATATTAGTGATGGATCGAGTGGTCGGTTTTTCACAACCGCGGTTGCGGTTGTGTTTGCGGTTGTCGAATTTTTTCCAACCGCGGTTGCGGTTATCATATACTAGGAAAAATGCGTAATTATTAACTGGATTTAGCCACTATAGTGCGATTTAGCCACACTTGGTACATAATATATACTAAATAGTATTTATTTAGTAAATACCTTATGTTGAATACAAGTTTTGCAATACACCGCTACCGCTATTTGTGTGTTGCAAAACTTGTGTTCAACATAAGGTATTTACTAAATAAATACTATTTAAATGAAGTATATTCTAAACTTATATAGCTATTATGAAAGAATAGGTCAAATTAATTAAAACCATATTTTGCACTAAGTGTGTTACCAGGATGAGGGACGAGGACCCATCGCACTGTTCATCCCACCTACCACTTTCCCCAGCCTCCACCCATTGGAAAGTTATGGATTATTTTAGTTTGAAGAAAATTAAATAAAAATAAATGTTACTTCATGGAGCTCACAGAGTAATAACTTAGAGCGCAGTTTAAACCAATTTTACTACGGCAGCCGTATGACGTCACGTTTAAGCACGCATAAGGAGACCCATCATTTTCTTTTTAAAAAAGAAATATTTCTAATTAACCTAAAATTAAAATTAACTAAGCTTTTACAACCGCAACCGCACTTATGGAACGGCGGTTGCGGTTACGGTTGCGGTTGTGAATTTTTGTGCGGTTGCGGTTGCGGTTATTCGATCCATCACTAATATATATATATATATATATATATATATGCATCAACATATACATTTGATTTGATTTGTGTTATTTGTGATCAAATACAAATACAAAAAAATTTTTTTTTAACCCACCCACTAAAATTGTCTTAGAAGTAGCCCTGAGGCCTGACCACAGTGACCAGTGACCATGCATATGTAATAACTCTCTCTATATATATAGCATTAAATATCCGAAGTTTTTTCGTTTGCAATTTAATGAAATACATTGTTATTTATTGTATTTTGGTCAACGAATTCTAAAGGAACTACAGTGTGTGTGTGTGTATATATATATATATATATATGCAAAGAACGACGCTTGTTAGAAGAGTGTCCGCACAAGAGAAGGAGAGAAAACGAGCATTGAGAAATGAGGCACCTCCCGGGAATCGAACCAGGGATCATCCTATTGCCGGTCAGATATGGTAACCATTACACCAAGAGCCTTCGTAAATCAGAACTAGTAATTCTCCTACGTACGAACGGAATCGAGTGCCCTTTGAGGGGGCACCTTCTCATGTTCTACACACACACACACACACACACATATCTTTTAACCGCAAACGACATACAGTATAATTAATGCAAAGAACGTTCTTTTGCATTAATTATACTGTGTGTCGTTTGCAGTTAAAAGATATATATATATATATATATATATATATATATATATATGCGTTACAGTTACAGTTACCGTTACTGTTATAATAAAGTAGAAAATATAGTATTTCTCAACATAAGAATGATATATCTACATCGCAATTATAAAAGAATTTCTGAATATCGAACAAATATTTAATTAAGGTCAGATATAATTATAATACAATGAAACAATACCTAATTTTAGACTTATACTTAAATAATAAGCAATACAATTTAACAATATTTACCATTTGAAATAGTATTAACAGCGATCAATAAATCTTTAGTAAAAACTAAAAATGTAAAATAAAATTGCTCTTTGCGCTTGGTATTACAAAAACGAAAATTATTGTACAGGATACGCTAAAATCGTGAATAAAAAATTACAAAATGGCTAAAGGATTAATGGATTATTCGTATGAGAAGAAAATAGAAATCTTAAAAGAACGTAACGAGTAACGAATAATGACTGAAAATGGAATGAAAAGTAACGGGGTTACCAATTTCGTTACAATATAAATAAAATAACGGAGTTACCGTTACCGTTACAAAATAAGTGACGGCGTTACTCCCAACACTGTGTGTATATATGTATATATAGTGACAAATACAAAGGGTTCAAGTTTTAAATGCAGTTTTAACATAATTCCGTGGTTAATTAATTTCACATTACCCACTCGAAAGAAAGAGCAAGTGGGTAGGAGAGCTTTGTTTTAAAGGTTTCCTTAGGAGCTGACATGAGACGCGGCGTTTAACGGTTTCTTAGGCATCCCTCTCAGCGTACTTGGAAAACTATAAATTCGCTATGTAGAAGTGCCTCACTTCCCATTCTTCTTGCGACCTTAGTACCTTCAACTTCAGAGTCTCTCTTCCGACGACATTTTCCACTCGTCCATTCATCGGCATTTTGTCTTTTCACCTGATGCCGAGAAGAGATCCACTCACTCACGTAAGAACTTCTAAAACCGAACGCAGGCCTACAACTCTTAAGTAGCAAAGTAAGCAGCCGCTTTCCTGCAAGCTTTCTCAGTTTTCCTCTTCATCATCATCTACAGCAGTTGATCGATAGGGTTCACCGTCAAAATTAGCCTACTTTTATCGCCGGCACAAGGCCTCTAGTTTCACATCATTAGAAACCGACAGGCCGACTGAGCATCAACGTGAATTCCTTCGCAAGCGATTCCACGCCTACAAAGTAACGGCTTCCAAGATTTCAACGTTCATTCCGAATTATGTTTGTCTCTCCATCTCAACAATTTACACAATCTACTCCACCAGGTTTGGTAAACCTTTGAGTAGGTCCAATCGTATTGCCCAACAGTGTATTGTGTAGATTTAGATTCTCGCATAATAGCCTATGACAGACCCGTAACTAGCTAATTTTGCGCCCGAGCAAGATTATAAAATTGCGCCCCCCCCCTCATTCCTATAACACTACATGATCCTCTAAGTGGTAAATTGTTTTTGGCACAAAACAACACAGCATCAAGAACTATTTTCAGAATGTGTCTCCATTTTTGTTTATCAGTTTCAATAGCTTTCCGTAGTGCATCATCGATACATTGTCGGCACAATAGTCTTTTTTGTAGGGATTTCCAATTACAGAAATTTTCACGATGATTAGTTGAATTTTCATGTCCTACAATACGGTTTAAATTTTTCCACTCATTAAATCCTGTTTTCTGATTTGCAATATTCGGTTTGGAAAAGCGCTGATCGAATAATATGGATGGAAAACAGAAAATAAAGTACTGAAAAGTACTGAAAATTTATAGAAATGCGCCCTTTCCCTAATGGCATGGCGTGCTTGGGATAGTAGATACATATTTTATATAGTTTTTCTGCGCCCTTCAGCTTTGCGCACCTGAGGCAAGTGCCTCACTCGCCTCGCCCTTGTTACGGCACTGGCCTATGAACTAGTGACCAGCGCCTATGCGAGATTAGGCTATATAAAAGCGATTCCTACCGTTCTATGCGTTTACCTTTTCAGTACTTTGTGTCCGGGAGTAGGCCTCATTATTGTTGTGTAAAGCATAGCTGTATTGATAGGCAGGGGCGTAACTGGAGTAAAAACGTTGGGTGGGACGAACACAATCCTGTTATTAGAAGCACTCGTTATCTATGGGAGTAATTATAAAAGTTGTCCCCCACAACTTTTATAATTACTCCCCTAGATAATGAGTGCCTCTAACAATAGGATTGTGTTCATCCCCATCCCCTCCCACGCAACTTTTTTACTCCAGTTACGCCCCTGTTGATAGGCCATACCGTACATTTCTTTTGTCGTAATTATTTTAACGAGCATTATTGCACCATTAATTTATGTTCTGTATAAATTACTTACTGTCGTTAACAAGCATTTCAGAATATTGCACAAACCAATACATAAACAACAGTTATTGGTGCTGGTTAAGTGTGCGGTCTACCTACGATTCGGCGGTCTACCTTTTAATTATAGTTTCTTATCTTGTTTACTAATTGTTTGTTTACATCCCATTGTCAATCGCCCTTGACGATTGGTTAGGTTTAGTCATGATATTTTCGTTAGTTTTAACGAAAATATCATGATTAAACCTAACCAATCGTAGATAGACCGCACACTTAACCAGCACCCAGTTATTCACTGTGAAAAGATATTTCGTTTTTTTATAATTAAATATAAATACCACGAAACTATTTTTATTTTCTTGGTAAACTATATTTTACATTTGTTTATGGCGAAAACACAACTGGTAACACTGCTTAAACATTTCATTCTTTTAAATTTGACATTATAGTAAGCCTACAGCCTATATATATATATATATATATACGGAAAATAGGAAAGGTAGAATGTGTAGTGTCCCCAAACTAAAGACCAGACAAGGGACATCTTCAATTTCAAAGGAAAATAGCTTTGTTGTCAGGGGGCTAAGACTATTCAACCAGCTTCCAAAGGGAACCAGGAACATCATTGTAGTTAACGTGGAATTCTTCAAAAAAAGACAGACGCCTAGCTCAGGATGATACCAGATGAGCCGAATGTGCCTGACTTTGTGTGACGGAGGTCGCGAGAGAGCAACTCGCTTCTCCACCAGGTCAGGCCTAGAAGTGGGGCCACGAGCTTGATCTTCGTGTGAAGAAAGACCAACGCACGGAACTACTACGAAGTGTATATATATATATATATATATATATAATATATATATCGTAGAGAACGGAGTGTTCCTACTGAACCGATGTTCAAGGATAGAAAGGATGATCAACGTCCACATTAACATGATGAAGATTTAATATTCAAACGTTTCGCAAGTGAAACTTCCTTCATCAAGAGGATATTTAAATTATGTACAGAATTATAATCACTTAACTTTGGCTGATAATCCTTAGGTCTGTTTCATTATGCGAAATGCTACTTACTACTTCTACTTTTACTTTTTATCCTTATCTCGGGTGGGCAAAAAAAAAGGGAGACCTCGAACTTTGGTTGTAAAATCCAAAGTTATGGTCATATTTCAATATTTTTTTCATACCCCACAACTAAGTAAATTTTCTATACGGTGAGCGAATTTCAATGAAAACTAATGAAAATTACATATTTATTTAACATTTCTTTATGCCACTGGAAATTTTCCATTTACACTACTACTGCATTGTCGGGTCGGGCAAAAAAATAGGGAGACCTTTTAAATCCTTCATATCTCGACAAATACCATGAAATTTTAGTATGTTAGTACTAGGTAATTTTATGGATTGTATGCCATCTTTTAGCATTTTAGCTGAGAAATTGGATTTATGGTGAATATTCCAGAAAAATCTTGCTAGTCATAGGTTCAAGTTGATAATTAAAGCGATTTTAATTAACGTAAGCCAACTGCGGGAGGTTTGAACAAGCTTCTCAAGAAAATCGATAAAACAGGAGATGCTAAAAGAGGGCAAACAAAGCATAAAATTATTTAGTACTAACATACTAAAATTTCATGGTTCTATGTACCATATTTGCCGAGATATGAAGGATTTAAAAGGTCTCCCTTTTTTTTGCCGATCCGACAATGCAGTAGTAGTGTAAATGGAGAATTTCCAGTGGTATAAAGAAATGTTCAATAAATCCGTAATTTTCATTAGTTTTCTTTGAAATCCACTCAACGTATAGAATATTTACTTAGTTGTGGGATGTGGAAAAAATATTGAAATCTGACCATAACTTTAGATTTTACAGCCAAAGTTCGAGGTCTCCCTTTATTTTTGCCCACCCGATAATTATATCCTCATATGTATGTATATATATGTACAATATGTATGTATAATTCGGATGGTTCTCTCGTGAGAATTTTATAAATTATTTCTCTAATTAAAATTGTAATTTTTAAACTATTTTTTTTTAATTTTAAACATATTTGAAGTAATTTTTTAACTCTAAAATTAATAAGAGTTATGTATTTTTCTCTTATGAATATCGTAAAATTTTTTAAAATTTGATTGGATACAAACTTTGATGTAGTTAGTTTTTTTTAACTGTTAGTTAATTAACTTGTCTTTTTAAAATTTCATTACAGGCAACATAATCCTGTTTTATTTGAAATAATTCAATTTTGTAAAAATTTTTAGCTATTTTTTTTCTTTTGCTCAAATTAATTGCTATATATAAAAAAAGTGCAATTTCTTTTTTCTCGTATTTTCATTTTCTAAATTGAATACGAGGATTATATATATATATATATATATATAATATATATATATATATATTAGTTTAGTCATTGCCAAAAGCTTGGAATCGAATAAAGTTTTAAGAAATTAAATTTTTACAGTATTGTATGATAGGTTTAATGTTTAATGGAACCTCCCTTGGTATCAATGAATGACTTGACGTTGTTGGGCATGGACATAGTACGGTGTTTGGCACAATTTCAGGATCATTTCGAATTGCCAAACTATTTTCATAGCCGAACAATGATTTTCGTGGAATCTTAGCTTCTTTTCCGAGGGCTTCGCCCTTAGAAGTTTCCACAGGTTCCCAATCAAATTAAGTTCAAGACAGTTATTGGGCCAATCCAAAGTTGAAATTTGGTTTTTCATAAACTATTTTTTTCCACAGCTTTAGCTGTGCGGCAAAGTGCGTTATCCTGCCGGAACCAGGAATATCCACCCTTCTTCTGCAGTGTTCTCAGAACATGTTGTTTCAGGATGTTTAAGCAGACGCGGCAATTCACGACCGTATCTTTTGGGCACAGCCAGAATTTCCTTGTATCTTGAGCGACCAGACCATGATCTTTGGAGGGTTTTTCATGATGGTTGTATAGTATATGGCATGATGTCATTGATTGCGTGGATGCCCGGCGTACGGATAATCCTGCCCAAATTTCATGATCTGACTCGCGTCACTGTACAAAACTTTGACGTAGGGTTGGTAGTGCTTCGACATTATCAGCTCCATCCCTGCTCCGCTTCGGGATGCTTTGCTCCGCCCTCGCTCCGGCTCCATCCCTAAAATTTGTATCTGTTCCGAGCTTCACAGAGCTCCAGAAAGGCTGCCACAGGCTCCAGACGGTTCGCTTCGAGCTTCTCTTCAGCTTCGATATACAATTTCTTCCTCCTAAAATAATGGTTTTGTTGAACTCCATAATTTTTTTTTTTTTTTTTACTTTTGATTACATCACAAAATTGTCTTTTCACTCTCCCTTATTTTAATTAATTTTAATTAATTTTAATTAATTTTAAATCATTTTATATGAACTGTCGCGTGAATCACAATATTTTAGAGGTATTCCAAAATTGCAACTCTTTTTTTAAAATTATTATCAAAGGAAATGAATTATGAAATTTGATTAAAAAAGTTATTACGAAATGTACTATCTATTAAAAATGATTACATACAATTATTTGAAAAAGATTTATCTTTTAATAAAAAATTAAAGTCTTATTATTATTATTAAAAAAAAAAGAGGCTTATTCTAAAATTAATCCAAAACTACCATCAACGAAAATTAGGTTTTTCGATACTACGCGAGGTTAACTGCGTTCTTTTTTTCGTAATCATTTCTGCTGCTTTTGAGAAAAGCCTTTCGCTTTCTATTGATCTGGCTGGAATGCATAAGAGAGATTCGGCTATGCTACGAAAAATAGGCAGTGTTAGACTCTCTTAATTTCCAATAATTTAGGAGATACGAGTCAAACATTTCTCCTTTTTTCCATTTTCGTAAATTGCAAGCTCCGAGTGTAGTGATAAATCAAAAGACCTTTCACTTTTGCTATTGCTCCTCGGTTATCGTGTACATGTTCGAGGTTTTGCTTACCTATTTACAAATACGTTTTGTTTGTGGCTCCTTCACAAAAACTTCCGTTTCTTTCCGAATTATCTTTTCTTAAGTTTACGGCTTCTTCCTCACTAGCTTTAATAGGGTGTCCAGATTTGTGCTTGGAAAAACCAAGACAGGGGGGAGGAAGTCTATGCCTTATAGTCTATAGGCTTATTTTGAAAACGCTTTTTAACAGAGTAAATGAATACTAAATATAATAATACACCTTATAGTTTTACATTCGCATAGTACATGTTATAATGTTTTAGACCAACAAAGACCCTAGGATCCACTCATGGCTGGTCTACCTAACTGTGTTCGTAATCGTGTATTGTGTATGTCCTCCGTGGTGGCGGAGGGGACCTACAATTTTACGTGGGTTCCGAACCACAAGAACAAGAAATTTATGTAAAAACTGCCGGTAAATTTGCAACGACCAATTTTTACGAAACTAAATAATTATCAATTTAAAACTAATTAATTATCGACTTAAAACTAAAGATAGAATCTCTGATCCGGAGGATCAAGTCATAATAGACTACTATCCACAAATATGTTACACTCTATATCTATTTATAAAGGACATGCAAATATATCGGATCCAAAGAATCCAGTCAATTTCATTACGGTATCCATCAAGTCACGGTCCATATCGATAGCGGACCAAGTCAAAATTTACAATCATATACATTACAATATATACACTTACGAGAAAAAGAGTAGGTGTGGCTGTAAAGACTGTACAGTAATGTAGAAATGTGTGTGCACCCATTTTGGGTCTCCCATTTAAAGGTGTTTGTGGGGAAGTGAAGATCATGAGTTTTTCAATACCTCACAGTACTATGGGGGGCACCGCTCGGCAGAGGAATCTCTTTAAATGGGGTGTGTAAGGACAGAGAGTATCCCCTAACCCAAGACGCTGCCTCCCTATATCCCACAACACTTGTTTGAGCTGTGGGATCTATCCCCAGAAAGCCTTAATTTTACTACCTTAAACTATACCCTTTCTATCAACATATGCGTCTAATCGATTTTTAAACATGTTTATAGACGTGCTACTAATTACTTCTACCGGCAAACTATTCCAGCTATTTACTATTCTATGCGTAAAAAAGTTTTTCGCAACTGCTGTCTCGAACCTTCTACTTGTCAACTTACACCCGTTATTTCTTCCTATTATATTGAGATATTTCGAAAAAGCTATCTCTATCTACGTTATCGAACCCATTCATAATTTTGAAAACCTGGATTAGATCACCCCTTAACCTCCTGGTCTCGAGTGTTGTCAATTTTAACTCCTTAAGCCTATCCTCGTACGACTTTGACCTAAGCGACGGAATCATCTTAGTTGCTCGTCTTTGAACTCTTTCGATTTTGTCTATATCTTTGCGCATATACGGATTCCAAAATTGGACCGCGTACTCCAAATGGGGTCTAACTAATGATTTATAAAGTGGAACTATAATATCGCGCGATTTGTACTCAAAATTTCGAGCTATAAAACCTAACACTTTGTTCGCCTTATTGACCGCTGCTGTACTTTGTTTCGCTACTTTTAAATCACCAGTGACTATAACTCCTAAATCTTTTTCCTGCTCTACGCTTGTTAAATCTTTCCCAGGACATACTATACGCAAATTTACCGTTACGCGAACCTATATGCAAAATTTTGCACTTATCAACGTTAAATCTCATTTGCCATGTGACTGACCAATCAACGATTTTATTCAGATCTTCCTGAATTTTACCTCTATCTTCGTCATTAATCGCCCTACCACCCAGCTTCGTGTCATCCGCAAACTTTGAAACTGTACTGACTAGGCCGACATCTAAATCGTTAATATATATAAGAAAAAGCAAGGGGCCCAATACAGAACCCTGAGGAACGCCACTCGCTACATTAGCCCAGCACGACTCCGCTCCATCAACGACCACCCTCTGTTTCCTGCCTCGCAACCACTCTTCTAGCCAATTTATTACTACACCCCTGATTCCATGAGCCTTAGTTTTTTCAATGAGTCTTTTGTGCGGCACGGTGTCAAACGCTTTTTGAAAATCTAAATACACTACATCAACCGCCCGATGTCTATCGTAATCGTCAACCACGCTTTGGAAAAATTCTAAAACATTAGTTAAGCAAGATTTGTTTCGCCTAAATCCGTGCTGCGTATTTCTAACAAGTTTATGGTATTCTAAGTGCTCGACTATACGATCCCTAATTATTGATTCCAAAAGCTTACCTACAACAGACGTTAAACTGATTGGCCTATAATTTCCCGCCGCACCTTTATCGCCTTTCTTAAAGATAGGTGTTACGTTTGCTAACTTGAAATTATCTGGTACGCACCCCTCAGAAATAACGCATTAAAAATCTTTGCTAGCGGCACAACAATGCTATCTTTTAATTCATTTAGTTGTATGGGATATATGGAATCCGGACCCGGTGATTTACGCGTTTTCATTTTATCAATATAGCGCATTACTTCCCCTTCACTAACGACAATATTATCCAAAATATTACCATTATCAAAAGGTATTATGTCTATGACCGTAGGGATATTCGTTACATCTTCTATAGTAAAAACTGACGTAAAAAATTCGTTTAGCAAGGTAGCCATTTCCTTGTTTTCAGAGACTAGATCTTTATTTACATTTTTTAATGGACCTAAGACACTTTTTACTGGATTTCTATTATTGACGTATTGAAAGAATCGCTTGGGGTTTTCTTTATCGTCACGAGCTATGGAGATTTCAAATTCGCGTTTTGACTTTTTTATTACACTTTTAGCTTCACGCCTTAGAGATATGTAGTTGTTTCGTAACAACAGATTATCTTTATCGCACTTATATAGCCTATAAGCCCTATCTCTACTCTTTATAATGTCTCCTACTCTACAAGTAAACCACAAGGGCTTGTTGTTTACTTTCGCACGCTTAATTTTGTACGGTACACATTCCTCATTTATAGTCCTAAATACCGTTACGAACGATTCCCACATTAGTTTTGCGTTGGAGTTCCCCATTACGTTTTCCCAATTGACGTGTGAAAATTTATTTCGAAATTTACTAAAGTCTGCGTGCTGGAAGTTAGGAATTTTAGTCGAGTTAGTTGGTTTCGAGTGACTTACTGAGAGGACAAACTTACCATATTGTGATCGCTATTGCTCAACGGTTCTATTACTTGAAGATCAGTAATTAGCCTATCATCCGTAGTTATTACTAAATCTAAAATACTGTCCAACCTCGTAGGTTCCCCAACCCTTTTGAATAAGAAAGCTATCCTCGAGAAAATTAACTAAACGATTACCTTCCGCGTCTCCCTGCATTGTATCGTAATTCACGTTGGCGCAATTAAAGTCACCCATAACTAAAGCCTGCTCACTACCGATTATTCTCTTTAGTTCACGATATAACGCTTCGTCCGTATCAGCTGTTTGATTTTGGGGCCTATATATAACCGCAACAAGAAGTTTGAAATCGTTCAATTTAAGTTCTGCTATTGTCGAATCTATCGGTTCTGGAATTGAGTGCTTTACTTCTATAACGTTCGCAATATTATCTTTGATATACAACATAACACCGCCTCCTCGCCTACCTATTCTGTTTTTAACAAAAAGTCTATAACCTTTAATTTGATACTCCCCTACAAAGTCACGTGTTTCAGTGCTAAGCCACGATTCATTTATCGCAATTAAATCATAGTCTTTACAAGCAATTAAAGAAAAAAATTTGTTTATTTTATTTCGTAGGCTACGAGCATTTAAGGATAGAACCTTCAAATTGTTTGTAATTGCGACACCTTCGCGAGCGCGGGGGAAATTTGTGGAATTTACGCTGGGACCGTTCGGGTTACGGCAGCCTGAAAGAAGAGACAGTATTATGAAATAGTCTTCCTAAACGCGCAGCTCCAACTTCATTAAGATGAAGTCCATCTTCGAGGAACAAGTCTCTCCTGCCGTAGAAACTGTTCCAAAAATTGCAAAATGCACTCCTTCCTGTTGGCAAAGAGACTTTAGGTTATTGTTAATATAGGTCGCCTTGCTGTAGAAATCGCTTCGTTGGATAATTCGAGGAAGTATACCTGTTAAAACAATCTTATTAGTTTTCTCCTTTAATCGCTCTAATAAGTCCCTGTACCTAGCCAGCAGTTCTTCCGATCTAGAATTTAAAACGTTATTAGTACCGACATGAATAACATACGTTGTGTCCTCGGTGGTACCGTCTGTAAAATGGTCAACACTATTAGTTATATCCTCCACCCTTGCACCAGGGTAGCAGTAACGGCGCCTACGACGAGGGTTTCTCCCACAGAATTCCTCGAGCTGCCCTCGAACAATGGAATCGCCAACGAGTCGTATTTCCGGTTCATCAGCATCTTCGAAACCTAAAACAGAAAACTTATTGCTTGTTATTACTGGTAGACAGGTCTTTGCTTTTCTCAATGGGGCTCCAGTTCGCACTCGAACGAAGGGTTGGGAACTAGGGGAAGAGAGAGGGCTATTTATATTATTAGTAGAAACTGAGGCAGGAGTGGTCGTAACTGGAGTCTCAAGGGATTCTAATTTTGCCGTCAAAAGCATCACGCTTTCTTCAAGTCTCACTCTGGCCTCCCTCTCACGTTCTAACTCGTTCCTCAGCACTTCCATGCTTGAGCACCACCTGCAAACTAACTGATCATTATTATTAGCCATTGTAAACGCGTAAGCAGCAAATTTCCCTTCACAGCGACTGCAAGTACTTGACGGGGGTGCCATGCTTTTAATTAGTTGAACAACAAAAAAAACAAAAAAGCGAGCGTTTGGAAATTAATAAATTACAACGTAGGTCTACCACGTTCCTGAAACACAGAAACAGGTTCTTGTAACACAAATTTATACTAAATTAATATAGAATTAAGCTACCGAGAAAGGATCTGTAAAAGAAGAGTAATTTTTAACACTTATCTGTCTGCGATTGACCCGATGTTTTACCTTTTCTTCACACGGTTTGTAACTACACACTACCTGACCTCTCGAAGCACGGAAAAAAGAACCTTATGTCTCCACGTTTTCTGATTAATTTGAAAAACAGACAAGACTAACCTTGGTTTGATCAAATAATATAGTACTGAATAACGTCAATAAATGAAATACAGTATATTCGTTAATGAATGATTAGTAGCACGAAGTAATTTAGTTAAGAATGCACGGAACACTTTTTTTTAAAACACTTCAACGAAAACCACTTATTCAATTGATAACACTTGGACACTCGATAAAACACGTCTGTTCACTACAAAATCGAGCTTTAAATTTGGAGTCAATGTATGTAGCCATCAGGTATTTTATCGTATTTAACGTCCGATTCAAAACATCCGAGGCGGTTGCTGACCATATTTGATACGTAACTCTTTATTAATTCAATACTATCCACTAGACTCTGATTTAAAGTCTTAATGCCAATGGTACTTGGAACTATAAGTGATGATGATAGATATTTCGTACCACAGAGCGGTGTTGTTGTTTCTTCAAATGGCTTTAACCCCTTCACTACGATGACGAGTTCGTCATAGTTCCTCCCGTGACGCGCTACGATGACGAGTATACGCCCGTCATGACTAATGTTGGTTATTTAGAAGCAAATATTTCTCGTAGTGCGCGCTGCAAAGCTTCTTGTTTGATATTCGAGTATGGAGTGGGAGTTGATGATGTCATTATGAAAGAAAATCACGTGTCGCGAGTCGTTCAGAAAGGATTAAGAGTTGCAAAGAATCATTAAAACTTATTTTTCTTCCTATGTAATAGCTAGAGAAGGATTCTTCAGCTTGACGGCTGCTATTTCAAGTTGTTCTGTTTGTTCAATAATTTATTTAAGCAGTGGCAAAGAGAAGTTCCATCTAGGTTTCCAGTCTCTAGGAATTTTGCAAGGATTAATTTCGTGGCCCTTTTCAATTTCATGTATATTGGCGTATTCATTCCAAGAACTAGGCGTAGGCGACCCTTTAAAAAATATTATACTCTGAGCCTTTTCAACTAACCCTGCAACATTTTCATTTATTTCATTACCCCTTTCCGGAAAAATAAGTGGGTCCAAACATAAATTAATATGATGAACGAGGCATGCCATTCGTTTCATTGACATGCTTTTATTACATTAGCAACACTATCTTTTACAGCACAAAATAGTTCGGGAAGATTCTTAACTTTAGACATTCCCTGACAGAACTTAAAATGTTTTGGCTAGTATGTGCCTCGTTGCAGGGTATGCAATATGCATGCAATATAAAATTAATTAAGTTTTCAAAATTGGTCAATGAAAACGTGTTGTAATTGCAAGAAATTGGTCTTGATTTTCAGTGGAAGTCCATAAATCAGATGTTATGGGTATATTCACTAGAACCTGGGTATCTTTTTCAATCACTTTCTTCTTCATACATTTCAGTTACATATGTTGTTGATGCAGCACGACGAGGAAGCACGTCATAATTTGGATTCAGTAGGTTAAACAGTTGCGTGAAATTAATTGCAAATATAATTTAAATTTAATTTAAAAAAATATTATATATATATATATAATATATATATATATATATATATATATATATCGGAGGGGGATTTTTTTAAACATCTGACACTTTAAAAGGTTTGTAATTTTTTAATAATTGAAATAAAACATTAACTGAAGATGGGGAATTAGTCCACTACAGAAGCTAAGGCTAACAAAGACCCTAAGATCCACTCTACTTATTGGTAGTTCTTATCATAAAAGCATATATATTTTTTAGATTTGTTTCGCTTGTCTTAATTATATGAAATTTGTATCGCCAGTCATAATCACTTCAAGGTTTGAAATCTCCGTCATAATTATTTTCGAGCACGCGTCATAATTACTGCTAATTTCCAGAGCTGGGCAATTGCGGCATATTTTGCGGTACTGCGGTACTACCGCAAACCGCAAACCGGTACCGCATAACGCAGTACCGCAAAGGATCGCTGAAAATACCGCAGTACCGCTACCGCATTCAAATTTCCGCGTACCGGTTTGGTACCGGTTTGGTAGTTTGGTAGTACCGCAGTACCGCAGTACCGCAAAATATGCCGCAAGTGCCCAGCTCTGCTAATTTCACCTCACTTCTCATAATTATTCCGAAATTTACGATCCGTCATATTTATCTGAACTTTGGATAACTTTTCATAATTAATTTCAACGTAGTATCGCTTCTTACCAGAGCTGGGCATTTGCGGCATATTTTGCGGTACTGCGGTACTTGCGGTACCACCGCACTACCACCCCGGGCCCCCATAACGCAGTACCGCAAAGGATCGCGGAAAGTACCGCAGTACCGCTACCGCATTCAAATTTCCGCGTACCGGTTTGGTACCGGTTTGGTAGTGCAGCAGTACCGCAGTACCGCAATATGCCGCAAGTGCCCAGCTCTGCTTCTTACAACTACACCATTCAGGCAGTGCGGAATACAAATAATTTATTTTCTTGTGACTACAACTTTGAATGTTAATGAGCTTCACAACGGTGACTAATTTTGTTTTTATGGAAGGGCTAGGGGCGAAAGCCCCCCCCCCCCAAAACGCCCCCTTCCCCTCATAGAAAAAGAAGAGCCAAAATAAAAATAAAAAGTTGAAACTAATAACATTAAGAGCTACCATAAAACTAAATGTGGGTCTCGCTATTTTGGTTTACTCGTAGGATTTTATCTCTCCTCAATATTTTTTAGTTAAAATTTTGAAGAAATGAAATACGAAATGATGTATTTTGCTACGTAGTCACACAGTGACTATTTTGTGTATTTAAATTACAAACTAATTTTTCATCTTTTGAGTTTTTACGTTCGTTTTTTTAATGTTTATCCGCTTTGTTGTCATTTGATGTACTCGAAAAGATTATTGTATTTTGTTGGTAAATTTTGTTGGTAAATATACTATATATATATATATATATATATATATTATATATATATACACAGTATATATATATTATATATATATATATATATATATATATATATATATATATATATATATATTTCTTTGTTATGGAGGGATAGGTAATATTGTAGATAATACGAGTGAATCACCCTGTATTTGGATAATGCAAACGTATTTTTAAACAAAACTAAAAAAATCTGTTGATTTTTTTATTTTATTTTAGTTTTTGGAGAAAAGTGGAAAATAAAAATGAAATTGAGACTTATTTTTAGCGAAGGTCTGTCAGCATTATTAATTACGTGGCATATCGGCATATATTTTTCGAAATTTGCGTCGCATATTACAACAGTCACTCTGAGTTTGAATCAACAGTCTTAATTACTCAAACTTTTACAGTTTTTGCCATAATTACATCATATTTTTCATCGTCTTTCGTAATTACAGTAGTTCAAACTTTACAATCTTTTAGAATTACGTCATAGTTTGGCGTTGCTTGTCACATTTACGGATGCGTTCGAGTTAGTTCGTATTTCTTATGATTATATTTTTAATAATAATAATTGGTTAGTCATTATTTCTGTTAAAAGTAAGAAGTTTTTAATATATTTTCTTCGCCTTTCGAATTATTTTTAAAATTCATATTAAAAATTTGAATAAACTTTTTTTTTAATTCATATTAAAAATTTGAGTAAACTTTTCTTTTTTAAATTCATATTAAAAATTTGAATAAAAGTTATTGAAATAAAAAAAATGCAATTTCCATAAGATTTTGTAAAATATTTTTCTCTATAATTCAGATACATAATATAAATATTGAATATATTTACAATTCGCAAATGTTTGCTTCTTATTTGTAATCTTATTCTTGTATAAGTAATTTTCTAAAATCAACAGGAAAAGATAAAAAATGGGATCCTAATTCCTTCTGATAATATTCTTGCATGGATTTAACTTTTGGTTTTATCCAATACATGAAAATTATAGCGTAAATTCAAATAAGGTTCAAAGAATAATCTTATTCCGCGACATTTAAACCAAAGATGTAACGGTACTAAGATCTTAATCCGATCATTCGTAAATTTGAGCTTGTTTACACGGTAGATTGCCAGAAAATTGGCACTTTTCAGGGTAAAATTATGCGTATCCTATTCAATATCGTGTTTCAGCGTTTGATTAGACCCTCTTTCATGTCTTGTTTCATGTCTTTTAGGTCTTTCATGTCATATTTAAGTTCGTATGTTTAATGATAGGACGAACGTCGCCAAACAGAAGGAATATTTTAGAATTATTAAAATCTTATAATGTTACTACAGACGGTGATAGTTAAAAGTATATAGGCTTATATTCGCTTTCTGTAGAGAAAGAAGTAATTTAGATAGGGGTATATACGTGTACACGGCTTTTTTTTCCGGCGGAATTCGCCGGAATGGCGTTCCGGTACCTTTTATTTTCAGTAGACAGAAGAAAATTTGATTTTTAAAATTTTTATTCCGATTTTCTTTTATTAGGAAAGTCACGGGGTGGGTGTAGGGCAACAAATAGCAAATGTTGTACGAAATTTATAGGAGAGTTCCGGAACCTTTCTTTCAGAAAAAAGCAATATATATATATATATATATATATAAATAAATAAATGGAGTCGAGTGATTTTTGCGGTGGAAACCTCAGTCGAATAAGGAACAACAGACTACAGTAGCCTCTTTCCAGTCCGATATATCGGTAGTCCGGAAACTTCATGGTCCAGTACTTTTCAGTTGTAAGTAGCTTCCAATAATCCGGTAGTCGCCTATGATAGTCGGGCACTTTGTCATCAACTGTTATGGTATATCTATTCACACGTTATTTATCGTACTCTGGCACCACAGTAGGAGTAGGGGAAAGAGGGTCCACCGCTGGTAAATATGCTGGGAAGAGCCTCGGTCTTTGCCTGCCCAGCTCTCCCCTTCCCCCTGGTCGATGAGTGCCACAAATGACGATCCCCAGTGGTGATACCCAACGAATGGGGGAGCTGGGCAGGCAAAGACCGAAGCTTTTCCCAGCCTTTTTAAATAAGCTACTCTAAGTGTTCTGAAACATGATTAGGAACACGAATGTTGCTACCTCTTGCGAATTATTAAATTAACAAGGGTGTACCATCGATGCATACCAGGTTGTAGAAGGGAGACACTAAGTATTCCGGGAAATTTACTAGCGTTTTAAATATTTTGTACTAGTGTTTTAAAGTTTTTAATTTGACGGGATGTGAAAATTAAATCTTTGAAGTTGAGAATAAGTGTCGATGACTGAACATGGTTGAAACTTAATGTTTTAACGCAGATACAAAACGACGATGGACATTGTTGAAGGACCATAAGTCGAAGGACCATAAATAAAACAAGAGTTGTTTGAGAGCAGTTAACATATTAATAAGAAAAAAATAACTTAACTTAGAGCACTTAACACCGAGAAAACCCCTTAGTGAAGGGTAATTGAGGGAGGGAGGAGCGAGGGAGATTTTTGGTTTAAAGATTTTTCCTTCGATAAGGCGGAATTTAGTTATAACGAAAGGAGGGTAGATTAACGAAGAGATAATACATTTTGTACGAATGACATCATGTAACGAAATCATTCTTGATAGGTCCTTAAAATATTGTATATTGTAAGGCAAAGTTTCCTTTAATTTTAAGATGTAACCCAGAGAGTTTGATTCAGTTATGGTTCTTTCTTCCCTAAACTAAGTAGCACAGTCATGGCTCTAAAATTAAGATATAGTTCGGCCCTCTGAGCATTAAGTGATTAAGTGGCACAATCATAGTTTCAGAATTAAGTTCTAGTGCATATCCCTTTTTAAAGTATTGTAACAATTTTAATGATTCATAATTAAGGCAAAATGGCCTTATTTTGTTCATTTAATGAACGACTGTCATTCTAAATTTGGCGCCGTTATTGTGATTGATTTCCGCGAATAACTCTGAATTTTGTGCTGAATTATATTTCTTTGATGAAAGTGTTTCTTGAAAAAAGTCTGCGGAATTCGAGCGGACATTTTGAGTTTTTTTTTTTTTTTTTTTAATAATTTTTCTAATTTTTATTTCTCTAAAATTATAGTAAGTGTTTTGTTTTAATTTATATCTTGACTAACATAAAAAACTCCGGATCACCTGAAGATCAGGGCCCCCAGCCTTCGTTAGTTAGCCTTATAAGGCTAACTAACGAAAATATCACGACGTAACCTAACCAATCGTTAGGTCAACTGTACGCCCTTGACGATTGGTTAGGTTAAGTCGTGATATTTTCGTTAGTTAGCGTCATAAGGCTAACTAACAAAGGCTGGGGACCCTGATCTTCACGTGATCCAAAACTCCTCTCTGTATAACTCATTTGAAATTGAATCAATGTTTTTTTTAAATTTTGAAGAACTGTTTGGAAATTAAATTTTTTTAATGAACTAAAATATGCGAAAACGAATTCTAAAATAAGGGACAGTTTGTGTGGGAAACTTTGTGGGAAATAAAGATTTATAAGACGGATTCCATTGTTCCTTTGTTACCTTGCAAACATATCTTGTAAGCTGAGGATATAATAATGTTGACAAATATAATAAAAGGCCTCAAGCAAGCCGCAGAAAATTGTGCGTATAAGTTAAAGGCCATCTATATATATATAATATATATATATATATATATATATATATATATATATATAATATATATATATATATAATACATACATACATACATACATACATACCTTTCAACCTTTCAAATGTTCCGTGCGATAATTCCTCATTTCACGAAGGTCAATCTTGTATATAATGTTATAATGTTATAATGTTATAATGTTTCAGACCAACAAAGACCCTAGGATCCACTCATGGCTGGTCTACCTAACTGTGTTCGTAATTGTGTATTGTGCATGTCCTCCATAATGGCGGAGGGGACCTACAATTTTACGTGAGTTCCGAACCACAAGAAACATAAGAAATTTTTATAGTGGGCACACTAGGGGCCACGTCGGCCCATCGAGGCGGCTCCACTATGTAAAAACTGCCTGTACATTGGCAACAACAAATATATATATATATATATATATATATATAATATATATATATATATATATATATATGTACTGTATATATACATATATATATACATGGTATAACAAAAGTCCGTTCTCATAGGGAAATAAGATATAACAGAAATGGTCGTGATAAGTTTGTATGTATTACGCGTGGCACTTGACCCCACTTGACTTCTTGTGGGGCCACTTAAAGTCCGCTGTTTATGAGTCAAGACCTCGAACGATCCAGCAGTTAGCCCTTTAAGCCTGAATTTTTTGTAGGGTTAAGTTATGAATGCTTGTATTTGAAACGTTAGCAATTTGTGCCTTCAGTCCTTAAAAGGTTAAAAGAAAAAATTACAGAGCAATGTAACATAATTAGCGCGGAAACATTTCAAAACGTAACCGACAGTTTACAAGAGACGAGTAGAAACGTGTGAACGGCTACATAGAATGCAATTTGAGCATGTACTGGATTAATTGGTAAGTTGATTGTATTGTTTGTAATGTATAGTTAAAACTATTTTCTTGTTCAATTCTGTTATAGCTTACTTCCCTATGAGAACAGACTTTTGTTACACCCTGTATATATATATATATATATTATATATATATATATATATATAATATATATATATTTAAGAAGTAAGAAGACGAGGAGGTGGTACATGTTTATTAGTCAGACGTTTCGGAAATTCAAATTTCCATCATCAAAAAACAGTTACTGAAAATGGACAAAAGCCAAATGCGACCTTCAATTCTTGAGCGTTTCACTGATGATGGAAATTGAATTAAAAATTAAAAAGTTACGTACAACATGTTTAGGTCTTTTTGCATACTATTCAAAAGTAAAAAAAAAGAAGAAAAACAGGCTCTCTTACAGTGTATTTAGTCAGCTACACTTATAGTATGGAATTACAGCATGGGGTAGTACAAAAAATTATATAAGGTATCCGCTATGAAATTCTTACGAACTCTTTCAAGCAATGATGACAACAATTTCACTCCTTTCTGATGATGTTCACTGATTTGAATATCGTTAAATTAAATGATTTGTATAAACTAACTATTGGTATCAATATTTACAAAGCTTAGCAGAAAATTTATATTTCCCCCATTCACAGGGTGATTACCCCACATCAGACCAAATCCTTATCATAATACGAGGATTCCCAATAATTTCATATACAAACTAATTTAATGTAAATTGATTGCGGGAAATGCACTCTCTTATAAGTAGCGGATGAAGGAGCTCCATGACCATGAATATCAGCTAGGCATTATCATTAATCTTATTACACAAACCAATAAAGGCAATACTTTATCAGTTCCTACTGATGTGTCATATCCCAGCTACATACAGACTCGTAAAAAAATGGTAAAAAATACAATATATCACGACTACTTACGAATGATATTAAAAAAATGATTGTGGTCCTTTTTCAAAAAAAAATTTAGACTAAGTAAAGCTGACAATACTACAAATAGTTGCATTCACACATTATTAAAATTATATTATCTAAGCTTTCAAGAAACGCCTTTTCTTATCTCAATCACACGTCTTAAAGTCTGTTGAGCAATATTTTATCTATTTTTCCAGACACATCAAAATAAATGACTGTATATATATCACAAACTCAGAATGGTCCCCTGAGAAATTTATATGTTAAACACAGACCGTGCATGGAACAAGGAACTCTTCTGGGAAAATCCACTATAGTCCGAATAAGTAATGGTAAATGACAAATACCATAGTTTTTCTTTTTCATGATGCTAGCCCGACGTGGGCAACGGGTCTCTCGCAAAGAGATCCCATAAATATAGCTTCCTCACCAGCTATCTGCAAAGCAGACAGGATCCAGCATATGGTATTTGTCATTTACCATTACTTATTCGGACTATAGTGGATTTTCCCAGAAGAGTTCCTTGTTCCATGCACGGTCTGTGTTTAACATAATATATATATATATATATATATATATATATATATATATATATATATATATATATATATATAATCTAATTTCGAGCGATGATTACATGCGTTACATGCTAAATTTAGACTCTTAATTATAACGTACCAAATTTGTTGTTTACAATTTTGTTTTATTTCTATTTATTTATGTACAGTACTTCTAAATGCAAAAAAACTTCACTTTTTTCTACGTGAAGGTCAAAATATGAAAATAAAAACCCACTCTAATAGACAGAGTTTATTTCCACAACAGTTTCCACAACAGTTTGAGGATGCCAGTGGGCATCGATACTGTTGTGGAAATAAACTCTGTCTATTAGAGTGGGTTTTTATTTTCATATTATGTACCTCTGTTTGTGTGAAAATTGAAATGCTTTTAAAAAATTTCACCTGAAAAGCTCTCCTAGTTCTTAACGATATTTTAAAATATTTTCAGATATTTTCAGATATTTTTAGATACCAAACGTAAAGGCCAGGATAATTGTGTAAATTTATATGTGATGTTTTTTCTGTTTATTTACTCTTGTACAAATTATGAAATATATATATTTTTTCTGAAAGAAGACTGTTTAAAATGAGCCATTTTCTGAATGAAGCTCTTTTGTTTAAAGGGATAGTCATTTTCTGAATGGGGGGGGGGGGGGGGGGGTAGGAGTAATAATAAAGGTGAGGAGGGCCAGAAACTCGCACAACGCTCAGACTAACTAATACGACGCATTATTCTAACTCCTATATAATTATTATTACCAGCATCACCAGGATTCGAACCTCCGACTCGAGTGTCTTCACTTGGCTTATTAGGAAACGGTGTATAGGAGTAAGGAGAGGATTACATTATAGGCAGTAAGTTAAAAGAAAAGAATTAGCGAAAAGTAAAAACTATGGGTATTAGGGAAAGGTATGGTGAGTGGGGCACAAAGGGAGGTGGGGGGGGGGCTTTTGAGAAACGGAAGAAATGGAAAGACTTTATAGCGAAGTTTTCAATAGGTAAAACAAAAAATCTGAAAGCAAAATCGCCCCTTTATCTCTCGCTAAGAACCTCAAAAGTAAATAACATTCCTTTTTTGATTTATTTTTTTTTGAACGATTCGAAGGACCATAAATTTTAGAGCAAAAATTTACGACCAGGATATAGCGATAGATAGATTCGCGAGCTCACAAAAATAGACTTATAATAGGATTTCTCTGTTAAGAAATACTTTAATGATACGCTCGTTTGCTCTGTAAAATACAAAATGATTTTAAAAGGAAAAAATTTACATATTTTACATGAAACTTGAAAAAGATTGTAAAAAAATCTAATCGATTTATTACGGTTTTAAGAATTTATATTTTTAGATTCTTTTTATCAGATTTTGAAAGTTTGATTAAATTCCTTACAGTTTTTTTATTTTTAATTTTTTTTAAATTTTCGGTCAAAATCGCAAACTATTTCCTTGGTATTTCATAAAGAATCTCCTTTTGGTCCTTCGCTGTATGATTTCTTACCGTTACGCGTAAATATTTATAGTTTTGTTTGAAAAAGTAGACATTTTCTAACACTTGATAATGAAAAAAAGTTTTGCTAAAAACAGTGACAAGATTTCTTTTTAAAATATGACAATAACATACCGATAAGTAGGATAACAATGATAATAACGTTGATAATTATGTCTATTTATCAAGTAAGGATAAAGTCACTTTTTACATCCATCTTTTAACGAAGAATTATAGCCATTTTGTATATCGTATATCGGGGTGTATAAGTCTACGGTCCAGATTAGTCGATCCCCTAACTTTCAATTTCAGATTTAGATTTTAGCCTATTCTCGGTGTTTAAGTCAACCACCAACTTACCAACATAAAAAAGTAAAACTTTGTAAAAACCTTGTAAAAATTAGTTATCAAATCCTTCAGAATTATCATTATAATCATCATCTGACATCATAAGTTCATTATATACATCCTGAGATACATTTGCGAGTGCTTTGTCATATGGATCTAATTCAGATGTTGACCAAAAGAGAGGTAATGCAGGACTGAGGACCTATGACAGGTAGACCTACCTGTCTTTAAATACAAGCTAAAATGGAAACTGGATGGTTAATTTTTTAGACTGGGCCTATAAGTCGACTCCTTACTTTAGGGGCATAATTTTAAGCTTAAAATACCGACTTATACGCCCCAATATACGGTATACAAATGTGTAATAGATCAGAAGAGAGAGAAATTTCGTCCTCAAAGCGTGGCAACGAAATCTTGCTATGAACTCTAATGAAATTTATTAATATATGGAAGCAAAATTTTGATAATGATGTACTTCGCAAAAAGTAATTTGCTACTATTTTTTTTAGCTCTTAATTGATAATATTAATATTTCTTAATTTATTTGTTTCAGTCAGAAGCCAGTCAAGGCCAATCCTCAAAACTGATGAGAATAAACGACAAAGACATAATAATAGAGTGACCTGTAATTACGGGACAGCCATATAACACTTATCGTTCACAGTAGGATTAACGGGAATGTACACTAGACTATTTTCTCTTCTCGATATAATAGAAATTATTACAAAACAAGCAAAAATACAGCCCAACGGCGGGATATTTTTGCTAGTTCCTGCGGAAGTTTGTTATTACCCTTCCGACAATACATATTTACTGTAGTTCTTCCAAATTATGGTTTCCTTTTTCTTGCCATGTTCAATCCTTACGATTCTTTGTCTGAATTAAGTTTTCAAAACATTCTCAATTTTTTTTTATACAATTGGCAATCAATAAAATGTAATGAAAATTACTTTAAAGAAAATTTTAAGTGAGTTTGAATTTAACATTTACAAGAAGTTCACGAATCACTTAAATTTCAAAGCAGCTTCACAGATTTTACTTGAAGCTCACGAAGCACTTAAATTTTAGATAAAACTTGTCACTTTTTATACCTATCATGATGGCTTCGGCCGGTGCGTAGCTACAAAATTTGATAGCTACATTCTTTTCTAAATTTATTCACCAATTTGACTTTCTTCATTCCACGAAAGTGTATGAAACTCTGTGGAAGCTTGTTGGGACTTGACCTACTTGTAGATTTTAATGATGGAGAAGGCCACCAGTCCACGCTTCTATAAAATTTTATATTTTTCCTCATAGCCACAAAAGTCAGCAGATTAACAAATTCACGATGAAAACAACCATCAAAATTTTGAGTTTCACATCCCAAGACCAATGGACTAAAATCTTGTAATTTAAGTGTTTCGTGTTTTAGCATACAAATTTTTAGGGGGATAAACTGGGATAAATTTTTTTTGGGACACCCGATCTGAAAAAAAGTTGCTAAAAACACTCCAGAGATCCTTAAAGGTGTTGTCACCAAGTTTTATGAAAATCGGTTCAGCCGTATGAACCTGGAAAGGAGACAAACGGACAGACAAACGGACAGACAGACGATGAATTATTATTACTCACTAAACAGGACCCTACGAGCCCATTTAACTAGACCTGGGGTACTGGGTCCTTCGGGCCCGGTAATTTGTGTGGCTGGAGCACAAATATGATAACAGTTGCTTAATAGTAATTGGGGGGGGCCGCAGGCCCCCCCAATTACTGGAAGTTCAATTATTTGGTCAATAAAACTAGTCATGAAAATCTTAAGCTTCGAAAATCTTGACACAATGTGAAGCTCAAGATTTTCATGGCTGCGTTCTTTTCTATAGTTTTATCGCTGTGCTGGGGCCTTCTGGCCCAGTAATTGGTGGAGGGGGTGGGGTCACATATATTTTCGTTCATTACCAATGAATAAGGATTATTTTAAAATCATTCTCTTTGAAATCTTTCTTATTAACCTTCTTCTCTCTCTCTCTCTCTCTCTCTCTCTCTCTCTCTCTCTCTCTCTCTATATATATATATATATATATATATATATATATATATATATCAGTGGCGACTCCTGCACTCGGGCTTCTCGGGCTGAGCCCGAGAGGCAAGGGGCAAGGAGAAGCATGAGAGATAAAATTGTGTATTTATAGATTTAAGTTTTTAAAAAAAAGTTTTAAATACAAATTGTAAAAATGGTTTTTGGCTGGTAGTATGTTACTATTTTTCTGTCTAGCCTTCGTCACGCAAGCAAATTTTGAGCGCATTTAGATACCCTTACTACCTATAAAAGAACTATATTGACACATTAAGTTTTCGTGTAATCTTTCAAGATCTTTTACTCGGGCGCAAGACATTACGCCCGAGAAAGTATAAGTAATATCGTATATTTAAAGTTCTTTTAATGAATAATTATTTGCTTGCATACGGTTACATAATAGTCCTTCTTCTAATTCTCATTAAATAAAATACATTTTTCCTCCTATTAATTTTTTTTATAAAGAAAAAACATTTCAACTCGGGCTTATATCCTTCGGCCTTGTAGAGGCACAATTTTTAATTCTGGCGATACATGGTAACATTTTACATTTCGATAAGCGTGCCTTCAACTGCCTGAGAGAAAAAGGTTTTAAATTCGGCTATTTTATTCATTGCTATGCACATAAGTTAAATTCAGTGTTAAGTGAAATGTCAGAGAAAGTTAACGGGGCTAAAATGTTCTTTTCCAATGTACGTGCTTTCAGTAAATTTGCTTCTTCAAGTACGAAACGAAAAGTTGTATTTAGAGAGCTTAATATCAGCATTCCATCACTTTGTGAAACAAGGTGGTGCTATAGATCTAGAACCGTGTCAGCAATAAAAAGGCAGCGTGAAACTCTGAAAAATGCATTTCAAAAGATTTTAGATGACAGTGCAAGATGGGATGAAGATACTCTTAATCAAACTGATAATTAATCTACTTATAAAATTGCATGATTTCACTTTTCTGTTTTTTATTAACTGCTTTGAAAATATATTGTCACAAGCCGAAAAACTATTTGATCTTCTGCAATGCAAGCAGCTTGACATGAAGTTTGCGCAACAGAAAGTAAATGACTTTATTGAATTTATTGAGTGCCCTCGTACTGATAAAGCATATAATAAAGTTTTTCAAGAAACAATGCCAGACTTCGAACAATCCAAAGACCTGCCTTCTCCCCCGAGAAAAAGAGTTAGAGGCAAACAAATGAACTATAAAGCAATATATTTCGAAATAATTGACATTATACTAATAGGGCGGGTCGTACTCAGGTGACAACATGAATCTGAAGGAAATCCTACCATCAGGGGTGTCTAAATTATGTGTTTGTACATGGGGAATTCAAATATGAGCTTATTATTTGGATAGGATAACTCTAACCTACATCATTTTGTATTTCTAAATTGCCAATTTTACCCTTTTGAACCCCTTTATAATATATTAAAAGATATAAGGTAAATCATTTATGTTGACAAGGCCAAATCAACTTTACATATATTTATTAATAGGTGAACTGCATGTATATCACTGGATATAATTACAAAGATCATTCTCCTGACATCTTGAACTTTGCCAGGTTGCACAAATCCTGCTTTGACTCAGACTTGGACATCAGCTTCCTGCTGGTCTCCTGAGCCCTGATCCCTCCATCCCTCTTTTCCTGTGAGAAGTACTTAGCAGAAGCCTCAGTCACCATTTTAACAACCCTCTCAATGCTTTGTGTGTGGCAAGGCCAGTTGCGCACCTCCATGGGGGTGTGATGAAGTTTTTCACCTCTGAGGTGCTTAGAGAGCAGGTGAGAGGTGGCTCTGACACACCTTCTGACCAGCTGATCAAGTCACCGATGCTGGAAGCATCACAATTGATGTCAGGTGTCCTTCTGCTCCTAACAGAGGAGTCCCCCAGCTGAGTGTCCGGGTCCCCCTCTCCCCTGATGGCCAGGATTCTCTCCACCCCTTCAATCCTCTCCTTCTGATCCTCAGAGCAGAGTAGTGTTTGGAGGATGACTTCACTGTGGGCATACCAAGCAGATCTTCTCACAGTTGGCATCACAATATCCAGCACCTCCTTTCTCTGGGACTTGAGGCAGTCCAGCTGAAAGAGGATGTGCCTAGGCCCTTCGATCCAGGAGTGCTTGACCTTCACGTTGAACCAACATGGGTAATACACTCCAATGATGAATTCCACAATGAATTGCAGAATCTTCAGGTTCTTTCCTTTAAGTCCGTGCTTTGACACCCAGAGCCTGAGAAGTCTGTTCGCTGTGGTGAGCCAGCGGCTGTGGTTTACTGGTCCTATCTCTAACAGAGCCAGCCTGCAGGAAGTACTCCATCCCTGACTGCACAGACAATTTTATAGCCATAGTATTGATCAGTTGAGAGATCTTGAATGACCTTGTCAGGAAGCTTGATCAGTGGAGGGCCAACAGAGATTCGGGTGAAGTTTGGATTGATATCAAAGTCTGTAGCAGAATCAAGGAGCTTTCCTATTGGCCCGGATAATTTTTGTCTGACAGAGTAGGGCCATCAAGGTCAACAATGAGATGGCGCAGGGGAAGTTCAACAGTGTGCAGCTTGCACACCAACCAGACCAGCTTTCTCCCCAGGTGCAGCTCCAGCTTCCGCATTACTCCAGCTTTCACACCAGTGTTGACATTTGTTGAGTCTCCTCCAATGGCCAACAAGGTCTTATCATAACCCCTCTCTTTCAGCCAGGCAAACAGGACCTTAGCAATCTTCTCCGCATGTGACTCCTCTTTAGTTGCTTTCTCTGGGTAAAGTGGAACAGATAGTAGCTGCCAGGCTCACTAACAACACTATAGTGTTCTTCCTTGATCTTTGCGGGAAAAGATTGGTCACTGCCCTCAGCTTCCATCATCACATTGGTCAGGTCAATCCGCCCATCAAAGAGGATGCAAGAGATCCCCCCCTCCTCCCTGCACTTCTTCTCGAACTGTTCCCCCAGCTCTCTCATCAACTTCTCCTGTGCTCTCTTGACCTTGCTCTTATCAATCACTTTACTTGTATTGTCTTCTGTGATGATTCCTGCGTCAATCAGAGCTGATGTTGCTATCGCTGCAGTTGGCCTCAGCCCTATGCCATACCTTACACCAGCAAGGGCAATGTTTTGAATCTCATCATAGTTTTTCTGTACCTTTGCCGAAGCTGCTGGCTCAGGGTCAGTTTGAGGGAAGAGCTCAACTTCAGGAACAAACTCATCTTCATCACCACTTCTCTCCAATTCCAGATCCTCATCACCATCTGCCAAAAATCTCTTAACATCCTTCCTGGCTGCCTTCTCTGCTACTGCAGCACTTTCCTCCTTGCTCCTTCTCCTTTTCTCTGCCTTCCTTTCCATCCACTGCCTTTTCAATGTCCTCACCTGTCTCTTGTGCTCTGGTAGATCAGGACCCCCTATTTGGTGGGGTCCCTTACTTCCAACCTTCTCTTTCTGTCCCTTGATGTAGGCAAGATCTTCATAAATCATGAGTCACTTCAAATATTTCACAAAACGTTTTAGAATGTTCTGAAACGTTACATTCTAGCCTCTGAGAAAGGTGGCTCAGAAAATGGCCTTACGCGCGCCAGAAAACCGTCAAAATATTTCATATACCAAACTGTATGATAATTACAATTAAGTGGAATGGCACACCTTTTTATTTGAGTATTTAAATATTATTATTATTATATGAATTACATTATATGTGTTTATATGAATTAGTTAGAACAATGCTCTATGAGAGATAACGTGAGCAGCCATGATAGAAAACGTGAAGACATATTCTGGGGTAACTACAATAGTAAAATAATCAACAATTTAATAATAATCAACTGCAAAATGATGTAGGTTAGGGTTATCACAATTAAATATTTTCTTCAGAATTGTGTTCTATACACCAAATATGTCATTTGAACACCCCTCTCCATTGATTTAAAAAAAATGCATAGTATGACCCGCCCTATATATACTAATGTCAATGAGAGAACGATTTGATTGCATTCAGGAGTTTGCGTTCTTTGAATTGATTGATGTGACCAATTTCCAGAATTTGCTGAAAATTTTCCAATGCATCATCTTAATGCTTTACAAACTAAATATCCAAATGTAATTGACTCCAAATCCTTAGTTAACGAATTGAAATATCTTTATCGTGACAGTGACTTTAGAAAATGCAAATCTGCAAATGAAATTTTAGAAGTCTTTCACGAACTAGGATTAGGATTATTGTCTGCGATGTCGGAAACCACAAAGCTGATTCAGCTCCTTCTTACCATACCCGTAACTTTTGTTTCAAATGAAAGAAGTTTCTCCGTTCTTGATCGAATTAGATCATATTTAAGAAACACAGTGGCTCAAGAACGGCTCTCGTCCCTGGCTAGGATTTCAATTGAAAAAGAAATACTTATTGATTTAGAAAGCAAAAAGGAATTACATGACCGAATATTAAAGGAATTTGCTTTAAAACCAAGACGCTTGGACTTTATGTTCAAGTAAATAAAATTCAAATAATTTTTTTTTTTTTTACCGAGGTATGTATTTATTTATTTTATTGGTAATCTTAAGTTATTGTTATGCATTTAAGTGTCGGCTCATATGTAGACTTGAAAATTTAAAAAGAGCCCGAGTAGTCTTGAAGAGCTGGAGTCGCCACTGATTATATATAATATATATATATATATATATGAAAATTATTTCACGAAAGTAATACGTGAAAAATATTTATGATGAATAAAACCACGAAGGAAAGGAAACAAAAAGGTGCTCAAGCGCTTTCGTCTAATGACATCCTCAGGATGTCATTAGACGAAAGCGCTTGAGCACCTTTTTGTGTTTCCTTTCCTTCGTGGTTTTATTCATCATATATATATATATATATATATATACACATTGTATATTAGGTAATATTATGAATATACACACACGATTTTGCATAATGCCAAAATGCTCCACCAAGGTTCGAACCCAGTACCTTTTCAGTGGAAGGTGAGGGTGCTACCCATTATGCTAATATAAAATAAAAGTTCGTGCAACCTGGCATATATTCTAATAGCCGAGGAAACTCGTAAAACACACTCACACACGTGTGTGTGTTACAGTGTGTGTGTTACAGTAAAATTGTGAAACTAGTTATTTCGTGAATTCCCTTAAATTTTCAGTAATTTCGTTTAATTTATACCATGATACAAAAAGTTGATAATGACCTAACCTAAACTAATCTACTTTGGGTTAGGAAAGAGAAAAATATATAAGCTAGCCCTACAATTACGCTATGCACACATAGAGCTCATACACTAGATGGCACGGTTGTATAAACTAACTAATTATATATTTGTGCTAATCTTGTATTAACTTCTTGGTATCGTCACAAATATTTACAGTTCTATTTACAGAGGTATCGGTCTAACAAAGACCCCATGGGCCACCCCAGTCTAACCCCAACAGGACAGGATTAAGAAAGATAAAGGTTTAACTCTCCATGTCTACACCCATGAACGTGCAAAGCCATCGCGCAGGCAAAATAACGAAATGCATCTACAGGAAAGCGGTCTTGGGAACAGAAACCAGCCGTTACTCGTCACATACATCAGCCACCCGAGAGGAAGAAGAGAAAAAGAAATTGTGATGGCAGAAACGCAACTTTACCCGACCTTATCCATGCTATGCATTTTTTTGTTCGTTATGAAAATAAAAAATACTTTTCTACTCTATTCTTAGACCTATGAACAAGGCAGGCAAGTATGTGAGCGTGTTTTCTGTAATTGGATGTCTATCATGTGTATGTACCTACCAACTCTCTTGAATATCTTCGTACCAACTTGGGTTTCCCGCCGTGAAAGGTGTTTACGCAGCAAGTGATATATTACCGCGTTCATATTTCGTGTTGTTGTGCCACCACGAGAATAGAAAAAATATCTTTCGGCGAGGAGTATCAGTAGAAAGTCCCTGTGTCTATCCCCGTGTATTTATCCCTTATGGAGAATGAAAGTGTTTCGTGGGTGATCGCCTGTTGTTGCTTTGGTGAATTCAAGTCTCCCGCTTAGAGGAGTTTGTGAGACAAATGACAAAAAAAAAGTGAGTTGATCATGCTATGTGAGGCACATTGCAACCAGTGACGTCTCTCTAAAGTATATATGGATTTTCCCACTTAGACGAAATCAAAATAAATTATTTATACTGCATGGTTACCCTACATTTGAATTATATACATCAACATCTGCATGTTCCGTTTCCCTAATAAGAAGTCAAAAGCTGTGATATATATATATATATATATATATATATTATATATATATATATATACAGGGTGTCCCTAAGTCTGGACCCATAGGGAAAAATAATAAAATTACAAAATAGTCCAAAAATTTATTTATAATATATTTTTTTATTATTTTTATTATTATTTTTATTATTTTTTTATTATGATCTTACTCCGCTGGAGTTTTATTTGTGGGGCCACTTGAAAGCCAAAGTGTACGAGGTCAAACTTCAGAACATTTTCCACCTTAAAGCACGCATTGTGGAGGCGTGTCGAGAAATTTCTGCGACTGTGATTCAGAAAGTGCTGTCGCAGTGGAGATTGCGTCTTCAACTATGTGTGCGACACAACGGCGGACACTTTGAACAGATTATGTAATAAATTTTTGGACTATTTTGTAATTTTATTATTTTTCCCTATGGGTCCAGACTTACGGGACACCCTGTATATATTGAACGTGCGAGTAGAGACAGAAGTGCTTAAAGCTACATGAAACTAAATTATTCAATCCGAACGAACATGGTTTCAGGGCTGGAAGATCATTGCTATCACAGTTGTTAGACCATCAAGAGAAATTAATGGAAGCATTGTGTCGAAGTCAAAATATAGGTATAAAAAGATATATTGATTTCACTAAAGCCAAGCCTTCGACAAATGTGATTATGGGATTAGCACACAAAATTAAGAAAACAGGAGTTATTGCAAAACTGGGACAATGGGTATTTAATTTTTGACCCAAAGCACACAAGGATTATTAGTACATGAAATTCAAGCTGAAGTCTCAGAAGTTATCAGCTCTGTCCCACAAGGTACAGTATTAGAGCCCTTACTGTTTAAAATAAAGATATTAGAGGTTGTGTAGTATCATGCTTCACGGACGACACAAATATATGCAAGGAAATATTAAATGAAGTTGACAAAGAAATATTATAAAATGACCTTGAAACATTATTAGGGTAGGCAGAAAACAACAATATGAAGTTCAGTGCGAAAAAATTACAACTCTTAAGATTTGATAGCAGCAATGAGCTGCAGCATAAAGGATACAAAACGCTCTAAGACAAATACCAAACCCACAAGTCAAGGATCATGGAGTAATAATGTCATTAAATTAAAACAGCTAGAAAGATAATGGGCATTATCTGGGAAAGCTTCCATAACAGAAAATCCAACATCACGCTAAAATACTGAAAGAGTTTAGTCCTATCACTGATTGAGTATTACTCAGTGCTCACTGTTCACAAGCTCATAGAGAAAACGAGACATTGCAAACATATAGCCTACTCGTAGAAGCTATACAAAGGACTTTTAAGTTTAAAATAGAGGAAAGGAAAGATGAACGCTACTGGTCAAGACTACAGTCCCTCTGAAACTCAACTTCCCGGAAAGCAGCGAGCTATACACAAAATATATTATAGACATGGAAAGTCCTCGAGGGATATGTCCCGAACTTTAGAAATTAAATAGAAACTCACTAGATTGAAGTAAGAGGTAGATTTTGTACTGTGCCAGCTGCGTGGGACAAGGGTGGGGGGACATCATAAAAACGAAGATGAAAAATACTCTCAGAATACGAGACCCAAAACTCTTCAACGTTTCAAAAGAACTGAGGAACATCCAGCAAACCAACCTAAATAACCAACTGGACAGGTTCTTGTGCAAAGTCGCTGACCAGCCATGCGTAGCTGTTTTACGACAGAAGGATGAGAGTAGAAGGTAATTCTCTCCTCCATCAGATCCTCCAAATGAGGCGAGATGCTGCAGAGAGTTTGAAGGCAAGTAAATCCTGAACGGTCGTTCGAAGAAAACTGAAGTAAACTGAATATAACCTTACAACCTTACAAAGGTTCCGCGCGATGATTCCTCATTTCGCGAAGGTCAAGCTTGTCGCCCCTCCTCTCATATATATATACACACAGTATGTGTGTGTGTGTGTGTGTGTGTGTGTGTGTATCCTTGTTATAGGCACCACTTTTGTAGGCTTCCAATTTTGGAGACTGGCTGTGTTGTAAAGCCTAATTACGTACGCTACTAATTACACAATTACTGTAATTAATATTTAGGGTCACCTTTGATTTTAAGCTAACGAGGAAAATAATAGATTTTGCGGCTTTTCTTTCAATTAAAAGAAAATAAATGTCACAATAAATTATATTACAATTGCAGTGGTTAGAATTAGTTATATAATATTACACAAATGGCTTTGAACATAAAACAAGTTACAAAAGATTTGTTATGAATTAAATGTGAGCATAAATTTACAATGTCAGAAACAACAAAAAAATATAAATTATATTAAATTCTGCAATAATACAGGGTGTTTCAAAAGTCCCTCATTATTTTTAAAATTTTATTAAAATAGCAATTACAAGAGGAACCAAATGACAATTTGGTTGCTGAGTCTACGATTCATGAGAATTTTGGTGGCATCAAACTTGGCTTCATAAGTCTACTGGAAAGTCACTGGTACATCTCAACGTGGGCACCGTCTTTTTCGAAACAAGCGAGCCACCGTTTTACGCATTCTTGGCCGACATTGGACAACATTTCGGGAGTAACAGAAGCACACATTCCTGATCCGTTCTTCTAGTGTGGGGAGGACTCGCGGCTTGGTGGCGTACACTTTGCTCTTAATGTAGCCCCACAAAAAGAAGTCGCATGGGTAAGATCAGGCGAGCGAGCAGCCCATTCGATGGGACCACGGCGACCAATCCACCGATCCGGGAACTGCTTATTCAGAAATGAGCGAACCTCACGCGAGTAATGAGCAGGGGCACCGTCTTGCTGGAAAATGACTTCTTGCATGTCAGCTACAGCTGACAGTTGGGGGATGCAGAACTCCTGAAGCATACGAAGGTAATTGTCTCCGTTGACGTTCACGGAATTTCCATCTTGATCCCGGAAGAAGAACGGACCAATCAGCCAAGCTGAGGAGATGGCACACCAGACGACCAATTTCGGCGTGTCCCTTTCATGTTCACGGATCTCCGCAGGATTGTGAGTTCCCCAGATGCGGGTGTTGTGCCGATTGACGCGACCAGAAAGGTGGAAGAGAGCTTCGTCGCTGAACCACATGTGCTCCAGGATCGATGGGTCTCTTTCGTAGTGATGCAGCAGTGTCTCACACATCTCCACCCGGCAATCGTAGTCTTGAGGTTCCAGCTTCTGAACCACCTAGATCTTGTACGGATACAGCTTGAGACCACGCGCAAAATCCGTTGGATAGATGTCGCGCTGATGTTCAGTTCCGCAGCAGCTCGCAGAATGGACTTTCCTTGACTCTGAGTAAACGCCTCACGGACAGTTTCGACATTCTCCTCACTCCGCCCACTTCGAGGTCTTCCTGATCGTGGTTTGTCCTTTACGGATCCGGTCTCCATAAACTTCCGGTGGGTGGCGACGATGGTGTTCCTATCCGGTGCATAATGCTGTCCGTAGACTGCCCGGAATCGTCGCTGCACTTCGACCACAGATTGAAAAACCTCCTGCCATGCAGCCATTTTACACCTCTGCTCTAGAGTCAGCATGGTAGCAGAAGAAAACGGAGCAAAACTTCAAATGTAGACTCAAAAAAATTCTCAACTACTGAGTAAGAGTTTACCACAAGATGAACGTCGTTGGTCGATTAGCTGCAAAGAAAATTGAAAATCAAATTAGTGAGGGACTTTTGAAACACCCGTACTATAATAATGATTGTTAGCTCAATAAATTCCAGGTTAATTTTGTATGCATAGACAAAGAGAAAAGTCGAATTGTTTGTAGCGAGCGATGGAATCCTTATAACGGGGTTTTAGGTGTTGATTTAGCGAAGAGGGCCTATCGCTGTTTTAGGACAATAAAGAGAGTCTACCTTCAGTGGAATTACAATAGGCGAACGACGGAGTGGGGAGCCTGTTCACAAAAGGAAAGACTCTGAATAAGATAGGTTGAAGGCGAGTGTAGGCTAGTTCACAAGCGCCCTTAAAGTTAGTGAAAGTAGGCGAACGTAGGCTCGAAGAAACAACTGAACGGAAACTTTCTTTGAAATAGGCGATGAAATATGTGTCGGCCCATAACCGAGAGACGTTTTTGGTGTTTGTAGGAGGACTGAATTCGAAATTAATCTCGAGAAGCGGGAGTTCGTTACAATCTTCTGGTGTCTTATGGTATCGCTAAGGTGCCCTCCAAAGGTTAACAAAAGTTCAACTTTCGTGCCAAGCATTGGCGATAAAACTTCGAAGACGAAACAAGGACGTCTTTGATAGAATCTGACGCGGGTGCCTAGAAAACCTTCGTCAGAACAGCTTTCTGCTGGTGGTGAGAATTTCTGAAGTCTAGAAGTGCCATGTGACAAAGTCGAGACGTTCTGGAGCTTTTAAGTATTTTGTACCGGCGAGCAAAATGTTCGTAAGGGTGACCTCCTCCCGTGACCTTCGACACAAACTTGACAAAAAAATATTAAAACTGTAGGCCTAGAGGAAATATTTGTGAACGCCACTACACACATACACACACATACACACACACACACACACACACACACACCTTGGTTAGTTAACCTTGGTTTTACTTCCTCCCGAATTGTTCATTCTGACGAAGGTCAAGCTTGTCACTCCATCTTAGACCTACAGTTTAACGTGGAATCCGAACCACATCCCACCAGCAGCCCGGCGTCTTAACCACTAGGCTACCTAGGGTACCCATTTATCTACCAACCAGTGTTTTGTGTGTATGTGTGTGTGTGTGTGTGTGTGGAAGGATGAACAGCTAGATTTTACTGCGCGCCGCCTGCCATCACCGGGTCTTGAACCGGGGCCGATGGATTCGTAGTCAGCGACGCTAACCACTACACTATCGAAGCGCATATATATATTATATATATATATATATATATATATATATATATATATATGTGTGTGTGTGTGTGTGTGTGTGTGATGGTAGTAAGTGAAAGAAAAAGTCGTATTAACTGCAACACGTAATTATCTGCTTCAAGATATAAAAAAGTGTCATCTGATTTCGACTTTACACACACACCCACACACAAACACACACCCACACACACACCCACGCAAGCTAAAATAATTATAATTAAAAAAAATTGTAACCGTGACGTCATAAAGAGTTCAGGAGATTTGAAAAGAAAAACCGAAAATATTCGAAAAATGAAATATGAAATAATTTTTAAAAATTTTATTTCAATTTTTGAAGTTTTAAAAACATTCCGGGTCTAAAAATACTTTCAGACAGTTTTAATTTCTAACTTTAGAAACGAAGTTCTCCAAAAATTCAGCTTAAATCGCACTAAGATTGAGAGTTCATTAAGTTAAAATTATCTTTCTAACTTAAATGTGACTTTGAATGTAGTACAAATGTAACGGTGATGACCGTTAACGTCATAAATTTAGCGTATCGTAACTTATATATCAAACCCGTTATATTTCTACTCCATTCGCGAGTGATATGTATGTTCTGTGTGTTTGCGTATATATATATATATATATATATATATATATATATACACACACACATGTATGTGTGTATGTATGTATTTTATTGTACTATATCAAAATTTAAGTACTGTACTTCACATTTAATAGCGACGTTTTTAGTGTTAACCCTGTGTTTCGTGGGATTCATTTTAGTGATATTATTCTGGCAAATGTCAGACGATTTTTATTTTTTCCATCTTTCAGGAGACTCGTGCAAGAAAGTGGTAATACTGAAACACATTTACATCTCACATTAAACTCCAAATGTCCAAATGTCCAAATGTCCTTATAAACACAAAAGGCCCTCATAACAGTAGATATATATATATATATATATATATATATATATATATATATATGATAATGATAATGATAAATTTTATTGGCAAGAGATATAACGGTCATAAAAACGTACAAATATATTTATGAACGTAATAATAAACGGTACAGTTAATCAAATAATAATAAATTTAAAACCAAAAATTAGGACCGAAAAATAACGTTACAAATTAAATAAAAAAAATAAACAAAAATAAAATAAAAAATAATACGGGTAAGAATAATAAAAAAAACTATCGTATATCTTTCGGGGTATGAGCAACGAAGTCTTTTCAGCAAATCCCATATTTTATTTCAGCACGATAGATTTAACCCACCCTCTTCTAGACGATTAACATGTTAACGATTTACCCAAATGAAATTTGACCCAAAGCACCACGCGCGGGTAATCGAACCTTGAACGCCTGCATGGTTTGCGACTCTTAAACCATTTAAACCACATAAACCCTAAAAATAAAATATATTATCACATCAATAATATATATATAATATATATATATATATATATATATATATATATAACTTATGGTTGATAATTATATATATATAATCGCTTTTGACATATATTTAAACATATTATGTCAGTTTAAATATTTTTTTTCAGGTATGTTTTATGATAATATAAAATTTAATATACTTTTAATTTTTTTTTCTTTCTTTTTAAATCTGTTTTTCATGTCTTCCCCCCCCCCTTTTTTTTTAAATTTATTTTAATATTTATTTGTTTTTTAATATTAATATAATAAAATAGTTTGTTTATAAATCACATTTGTAGACTTTTCGAATGCACGCACACACACACACACACACACACACACACACACACAAAAAAATATATCAATTCTTTTCAGTACCCTCCTATTTAATTTTTTTTCAGGGAAATATGGTGAGATGAAATTTATTCCAAAGTACTCGGAAGGACTGTTCCTCCATTTTATTTCTGTATAAGAAAAATAATATATTATATTATATATATATATATATATATATATATATATATAATATATATATCAGTGGCGATTTCTTAATGAATGCAACGCATGCAATGCATGCGCGTTAAATATGTTCTCTTTTCAGATGTAAGTAAGGATTATAATTGACAAAAATAATTTTCAGAAACTAAAAATAGGCTAAGGCTTCAATCACGCATGTACTGGCTATTGGGCGGTGTAAACAAAATTATGTCTTATTTCATTAGACAATTAAGAACATTTTTCTGTACACAGATCGAAATACTTGTAGCTAAAGCATTCACTAATTCAGTCTGGGTACAGAAAAATGTTCTTAATTGTCTAGTGAAATAAGACATGATTTTGTTTACACCGCCTTGCCTTGGGCAATTTTTTAAGGAGACTTCTCACTATCCATAAGATATATTTTTTGAGCCTCATAGCTAAATTCAAAAGGCAATATGTTTTAAAATATGCTTAGAAAATTTACTTAATATTTTTACTAAAAATAATTAAAAAGCTTTGTTCTGATTTTTTTTTAATTAATGAAATAATACGGCATGCATTCAGTTTATAGGTGCATTCAAATTCTGTTAGTCGTGGATACGACGATTTAAACAATTTACATACTGCAATTTCTCGCCATGAAAAATCTCTTGCTCACATAAATGCATTTGTTGATCTTAAAACATTTGGAAAGTCAGAAAGAATTGATTTAATACTCGACAAGCAGAAATCAGTTGCCATTTCCAGACATAACGAAGAAGTTAATAAGAATCGAGAAATTTTGAAACGTTTGATTAGGATAACATGTTTTTTAGGTATGCAAGAATTAGCATTTCGCGGTCACAATGAAGAAGAAAACGCTGACAATAGGGGTAACTATATTGAATTGGTATTTTGTATGGGAGAATTCGATGAAAAGCTTCAAAACCATTTAAAAACTGCGACTGTTTTTAAGGGAACATCATCTGCTATTCAGAATGACATAATCAATCTATTAGTGCAGTTATGTTAGAACAAATAAAACGTGAGCTTATCGACTGCATGTATGTGGCGATTTTATTAGATGAAACATCTGATGTCAGCTGTTTTCTCAACTCTCTACTGTTGTTCGTTATGTTAATAAACATGGAGAGATTTGTGAACGATTTATAAAATTCAATGACGTCAGCAATGATAAAAGTGCAGGAGCGATTTCTGATTTATCTATAAGCAACTAGGTGAACTGGGCTGTTTGAAAAAATTAGTTGCTCAAACCTACGACGGTGCTGCTGTTATGGGGAGCGATCTTAATGGAGTACAAACAAAGATTAGAGAAACTGTACCAGAGGCTATTTTTCTTCACTGCTACGCCCATAAACTTAACCTTGTTTTATCCCAAGCTGTCGCTGAAATTTCCGAATGTAATAATTTTTTTTCAGTATTAGGAAGTTTGTCATCATTTTTCAGCAGTTCACTAAGCGAACTTCAATGCTGACAAAGTTGTTGGAAAGCGTTTCCCTAAACTGGCTCCAACGCGGTGGAACTATTCATCTCGTCTAGTTGAAAGAGTTAAGGAAAATAAAGAAGATATAATAGATCTTTTAAAAAGCATTCTTGAAAACCCAAAGAAATTTGATGAAAAAACAAAAATAGTGCACGCGGATTGCTTGCTGGTATCGATACTTTCGATTTTAATTTTTTATTAGAAGTATTTTCTTCAATTTTTCCTTTTACTGAATATCTATTTAATGTGCTGCAAACAAAATCTATGGATATTGTGTATAGCTCAATCACCGTTGAAAGCACTATGAAAAAAATCAAACAAATAAGGGATACAAAATTTGCAGATATGTGGGACTTGATAACAGAAAGATGTGGTGAACCTGTATGTAAAAGGAAACAGAGTCTTTCTCCACAAGAGAAGTATAGTCAACTATTTCATGAAATATTCGATAATATACTTCTTCAAATGAAAGAGCGTTTCAGTTCAATGGAAAAATTGGAATTCATTGAGCTTTTAGATTGCAAAAAATTTGAGTTCTATGATGTTACTTTCCCAGAGAGAGCTTTTGAATCTTTGAAAAGAAGCTACATTCATTTTTGAGTTTCCTCGTCTCCGTTCTGAATTGTGTTTTATATTCGGACAAATCTTTTGCCAAAAAGAATGTTGCTGAGCTCCTAAAATATCTACTGGAAAGCGAAATGCACAAAGGTCTTAAGGAAATATAAATTGACGAATTTATTCTAACTATACCAATATCGACAGCAAGTGTTGAGCGATCATTTTCTGCGCTTAAAAGAATTAAAAGTTATTTACGGAGTTCCCAAAGTGAAGAAAGGCTATCTAATCTTGCCTTAATTTCAATTGAAAAAAATTTCCTCAAGAAGCTTATGGAGAATCGAGAGTACTTTTACAATTTGGTCATCGAAGAATTTTGCAGGAAAACTAGGAGAGCAGAATTTCAATTCAAATAATGCTTCACAATTATTTAAGGTAAATTTTAAATTTGTATCTTTTTCTTTAGATCAATTCGGTAACTACTATATATAAATATGTCTAATTTTTTGTTCGCATATTTAAGCCTAACATTAAATGAACTTTCCTTCAAAAGGTCCCCAAAAGTTTGTAAAACACCTTTAATTTGCTAAGTTCTATGTAAACAATATGCAAAGTTTGGGCAAGAGGGTTAGGCGGATGTTTTTCTTCCATTCCATAACATTGCATGCCTGAACAAAAATGTCACGAGTCGCCACTGATATATATATATATATATATATATATATATGCTCATTTGATTTGGCCAAAAATTATATATACATATATATACATACACAGTATATATATATATATATATACACACACAGTATATATATATATATATATATATATATATATATATATATATATATAACGTAAAGAACGACGCTTGTATAGGAGAATATTCCGCGCAAGATGAGGAGAGAGAACGAAACAAATGAAAAAATGAGGTAACCACCCGGGAATCGAACCCGGGATCTTCCGATTGCCGGTCAGATATGATAACCATTACACCACGGGCCTCACTCGATCATATGCCGTAATTCTTCTACATACGCGCAGAAACCAATGCCCCAAGGGGGCACCTCTCGCATGCCGTACATTATATACATTTTAACTGCAAACACGCAGTATAATTAACGTAAAGAACGACGCTTGTATAGGAGAATATTCCGCGCAAGATGAGGAGAGAGAACGAAACAAATGAAAAACTGGTTATAATATCTGACCGGCAATCGGAAGATCCCGGGTTCGATTCCCGGGTGGTTACCTCATTTTTCATTTGTTTCGTTCTCTCTCCTCATCTTGCGCGGAATATTCTCCTATACAAGCGTCGTTCTTTACGTTAATTATACTGCGTGTTTGCAGTTAAATGTATAATATATATATATATATATATATATATATATAGGCAAAGAACCACAAGGAAAAGGAACCACGAAGTCCGACCGCTTTCGTGATATATTCACATCTTCAGGGACAAGAGAGAAATCGATAGTTCTCTCTTGTCCATGAAGATGTGAATATATCACGAAAGCGGTCGGACTTCGTGGTTCCTTTTCCCTGTGGTTCTTTGCTTATTAAAAAGATCACGTGTTGCTTTGTGATTTCTTTGCTATATATATATATATATATATATATATATATATATATTCTAATCCAACTGGGACCCCCTGGAAGGAAATTCTACGTCGGTTTCGGAAGATATGATGCAGATGTTACTCGTCAGATAACTTGCAGGAAAGTTTTCTCACTGTCACAAACCTGGTACACACTTTGGACGTGTCTCGGATAAATCTTCGCAGCACCAAAATTACCGCCACGTTGACCTAATTTGGTCATTTTTTTTGTAAATATACCTAAGTAATAAAGCTATCTACTCATTGTTAGGTTGGAACGGACACGAAAAATAATATATATAAAAAAATTCTTAATTTTATCAATTTTATTAATCGATGAATTAAAATTTTAATTGATCGTAATTCAAAATATTTTCCGCCGATTTCAGTCTTGAGATTACAAGTGATTTTTTTCATTTTTCTTTTTTTTGTTTTTCAAAAATTTTACAACGAAATATTTTCAAAAAATAATGATTCGATTTTATAAGTAATTATAATTTAAATTCTAAGCTCTATGTGAAGAGCAAAAACAGTAAAATTAAATGACTACCTACTAAGCTGAAGAGTAATTGTATGGTTACATTATCGTAAGTCAAAAAATGTAATTTCTGTACCTGGAAATTATTATTCAATGAAATTAATTATAACAGGAATAAGTGTACCGAATTTAGAGAAGCTGCGTCAAGTGAGTAAAGAACGTCTAAATCGAGGCTCTTCGATCTTTTTTATATTAACCACTAGGCGACCATATACAGGGTGATCCATCTAAAACCGTACCCACATTAAAAGTAATGGTATGTGGTGGTAAATTTTTTTTTTTTTAATTTTATAGAAAATTACAAGTTTTATATTTTCACGGGAAATTATTCCTTTAGAGCATATTAGGTATCAATATCGTTTTATTCTGGTTAATATCAGACGATTTCATTCACCCACAGAAAAAATATCGCCTTCAGAATCATGGACTGAAAACACAAAATGACAGTTCACCCGCAAGATATATATATATATATATATATATATATATATATATATATATATATATATATTACTTTTAACTTGCAAATTAGAGGGAGATCACCGAGGGATCACCGAATTGACCTCATTTTCAATTTTTGTGTCTGAATTGGTTGAAAGCGACTTTGGGAATATGTTAATTTTAAATGATTATTTGTTGGGGAAATAGTTGTTAAGGGCGACATTCTACTGAAGATACCATTTAATCCCTGCATATGCCAAACCTCTTCGAAAAACTTTCATATATATATATATATATATATATATATATATATATATATATATAGAGTGTGTGTGTGTGTGTGTGTGTGTGTGTGTGTGAATGAACTTTATTTTCCGCCTTTGAACCAAATTTATGATATTGTCTGGTTGTAAACTTTGAAAAGCGTGTCTTAAATGTTTACAAAATTCAAAGAAAAAGAAATGAAATCACGTATGCTTTTAAGTGGTTTGTGCTTTGCTTTTTTTTTTTTTTTTCCTGTCACTTGTTATTTTTGTTTTTGTTTTTCCTGTTGTTGGTTTTGTTGTTAATTTTGTTTTTATTTTTTGTTTTCTTGTTGCCGATTTTATGTGGGTTTTTTACCGTTTTTTTTTTTTTTTTTTGCTTTGTTGTTGTTGTCGTTGTGTTTCTTCAAATGATTTGTTTGTGGTTTGTGAGAATTTTTTTTTTTGGTTGTTGTTTGTTTAAAGGCCAAAAAATTAGAAATCGAATGATTTTTCTATACTTTTTTTTTTACCTTTTACCTTTTTCGTTATTTTTTCTCCTTTAGACATTTTTTTTTATCTCTTTTCATTTGCTGAAATTACCATTTATTGATCTTGAGGAATGATTTTTTTCTCGAACGCCCTTTGCCCATCTCTTAGTTACGAGGGACTGATAGTTCAACGAGCCCCTCTCAAAGGAGACGAAAGCAAATTCTCAGAACTAGTTTCGACTTAAGTAGTTCTAGTAACAAGCGAGCAAATGAAATGTAACGTTCATATATATATATATATATATATATATATATATATATATATATAGAGAGAGAGAGAGAGAGAGAGAGAGAGAGAGAGAGAGAGAGAGAGAGAGAGAGAGAGTGTGTGTTTTTTTCCTGCAGGAACACACCAGTACGGCGTACCATTACATTTTAATGAATTGACACCAAAAGTAAACAAAAATGATATTACGCAGAAATCACTTCTGCTAAAAAGTATCAGTTGTTTACTGTTGGGTCAACCTTCGAAACGTAACTTGTCAAATATTTTTTGCCAACAGTAACATTCTCTACCGTAATTCTACAAAATCAAACGCGTATCCTTTCATATACGCCCTTTTTACCATCGGCGCAAATAATATCATAATTCCACCACCAACCACTGATGAGAATATGACTCGCGTGTGCAGTTTATTGTGACGTAAGATTAGCAAATAAACGAATATTAATTAATAATAAATGATATTATTAAAGAAATTGAACAATTTCCGTAATTATTTTATCGTTTATTTGTTACGTGACAAATTTTTAAACATCAAAAGAGGGATTCTCTCTCTTTGATTGGGGTGGACATGGGTGGGATGGAGTAATTACTGGAAAAGAGCGCTAAAAATGTAGGAGAGTTCTAGTGCCTTTTTTCCCAGAAAAAGCAATATATATACCATCGCTGGCGAGATCCAAAGCCCCGGGTGCGGATGGGGTGACGCAGGAATTGTTGGAGGCTGGTGGGGAGGCAGTTGTTGGATGGTTGCTGAAGCTGTGCCAGAAAGCACTGGAAGAGGGAGTTACACCCGAAGAATGGCGACAGGCAGTGGTAGTACCGATCCATAAAAAGGGCGACGTGACAGTTTGTGGGAATTACCGCCCCATCAGCCTGCTGCCTCACTCATACAAGGTGCTAGCCAAGATACTGCAGAAGAGAATTAGCAACAGAGAAGAGGCAATCCTAACAGAAGAACAGGCAGGTTTTAGACCGGGTAGAGGGACGATTGATCAGGTGTTCACGTTTTCGCAGATCACGGAGAAGATGTGGGAGATGGACAGGGATATATATTGCGTGTTTGTGGATTTTCAACAGGCTTTTGATTCGGTTTGGAGAGAGGCACTGACGGCAGTGCTGGGGTTTTATGGACTGGACGACGGTGTGAGCCAACTGATCAGAAGATTGAATGAGTCGACACAAGCAGTGGTGAGGAAGGGAACAATAGTGACAGAAAGCTTTAGAACGGAAAGCGGGGTGATTCAGAGGTGCCCCCTCTCGCCTCACTTATTCAACTTGTACCTTGAGATGGTAATGAGAGAAGCCTTGGAGGGATTTGAGGGCGGTGTGGAGATTGGAGGACAGAGAATCAATAACCTGAGATACGCAGACGACATCGTGCTGATGGGGGAATCGGTGGAGCAACTACAGGAAATAGTGGACAGATTGGAAACATCGTGTACAAAGTATAAGATGACTATTAACAAAAATAAAACAAAGTCAATGAAGATAGGAAGAAGAGAGAAGCTATTCAGGTAAGGTTGTCATCAGGAGCGATAGAACAAGTGGACTCGTTCAAATACATGGGAGTACGGTTCACGGAAGACAGAGATACATTCAAGATGGTGAGTGATAGAGTTAGACTTGGGGACTTGGGTACGTTACCTTCAGAAGGTTGACAACGGTATGGAAAGACCGAAACATCACGCGAAAACTTAAACTGCAACTGACGAAAACAATAGTGATACCTGCAACCTTATGTGGATCAGAATGCTGGGTAATGAAAAAGAGAGAAGAGAAGAAACTATTGGCATTCGAGATGCACTGTCTGAGGAGAATATTGAATATAAGATGGGAGGATAGGGTGACAAACCAGAGAGTGAGGGAAATGGCTGGAGTGGAACAGAATATAGTGGAGAGAGTGCACGATGCACAGAGGAGATGGTATGGGCATGTTGAGAGGATGGAGGCGGAGAGATGGCCAAGATTGACGCTGCATGGATGAGTACACGGAAACCGCCCGAGAGGACGACCGAGACGGACATGGCTGCGGGGGTTCGGCGAGGCTAATGAAGGTTTAACGACCAGAGAGCTGGTGGATCTGGCGAGGGATCGAGACGAGTGGAGGCAATACCGACATATTCAGATGGGACCCTACCTGAAACCTCACAAGGGACATAAGTCAAGTAAGTCATATATATATACACATTTTAGGTTACTTTAGGTGAATTTGAACGACGGTTCAGGATCGACCTGCGGTCGACACCTCTGCAGCATCCCGCCTCATTTGCGAGATTTAGTGAAGGAGGGAATTGCTGTCTGATCTCTTGCCCTCGTAGCCAGCCACGCATGGATGGTCAGGGACTTTGCACAGGAATCTGTCCAGCTAGTTCTTGAAGTTATTCAGGTCGGTGTACTGGAGATTCCTCACTTCTTTTGGATCTTTTCGGTTTGACGGCCTGTAATATTTTTTAACATTACTTGTTTTTTGTTGTCCAGTTTTAATCGAGGATTTCAAAAATAACATTCATGTTTTAGAGAAACAAATAGTGAGGCAGTTATACATTTTAGTTTAGAGAATATCATATACGCTTTAAGATTCAAAATCCCTGAAAGTTTTAGGTCAACTGTACGCTCATGACGATTGGTTAGGTTAAGTCGTGATATTTTCGTTTGTTTTGACAGTAAACTAACGAAAATATCATGACTTAACCTAACCAATCGTCAAGGGCGTACAGTTGACCTAACCGGGCATTCTGTTAACCAAACTGGGCATTCAGTTAACCTAACCAGTTGGTAGAGTCTAGAATTTGATGGTCCCGTAGCCATGACTCGTTTTTTCCCGCCAGCCGTCAAACCAAAAAGATCCCAATACTACGGTTTAAAAATATATATTTTAAATTTGTTAAATTGCATATAACTGCCTCACTATTTGTTTCTCTAAAACATGAATGTTATTTTTGAAATCCTCGATTAAAACTGGACAATAAAAAACGAGTAATGTTAAAAAATATTAAAGGCCGTCAAACCGAAAAGATCCAAAAAGTCTTTCTTAAGAAACCACCGACAATTTCTGAGCTTAAGGACACAGTGACGCGAATGAGTTGAAGGTGTGAAAAGTTGTTTTCTCCTAAATAAAGCTTTATATATATAATGTTGATATTAAGTTCACCTGTAGCTACACTATTCAATTTATTCAGGTTACTCATTAACTAATGAACAAAAGATCTATTTACATTCAAGTTAGGCGGCTTATATAAACAACCGTCTAAATAATATATATATATATATATATATATATATATATATATATATACATACAGGGTGTCCCATAAGTCCGATCTCAAAGGAAAATATATTTTAAATTAAATTTACAAAAGTATTACATTAGAACGAAAACAAATGTTGAAATTGATGCCTTGTTTTGGGACCTTTCTTTTTTGGTTGGTTCTGATCGCGTGAGGACCATGGTGTAGTGGTTATCATATCTGACCGGCAATCAGAAGATCCCGGGTTCAATTCCCGGGTGGTTACCTCATTTTTTCATTTGTTCGTTCTCCCTCCTCATCTTGCGCGGAATTTTCTCCTATACAAGCGTCGTTCTTTACGTTAATTATACTGAGTGTTCTTTGCAGTTGAAATGTATATATAAGTGCGGCATGCGGGAGGTGGCCCCCTCGGGGCATTGGTTTCTGCGCGTATGTAGGAGAATTACGACTTCTGATCGAGTGAGGACCATGGTATCATATCTGACCGGCAATCGGAAGATCCCGGGTTCGATTCCCAAGTGGTTACCTCATTTTTTCATTTGTTCGTTCTCCCTCCTCATCTTGCGCGGAATGTTCTCCTATACAAGCGTCGTTCTTTACGTTAATTATACTGCGTGTTCTTTGCAGTTGAAATGTATATACAGTATATATATATATATATATATATATATATATATGCATTTAACTGCAATGACCACGCAGTATATAAATGAATAAAAACGGGCGGTTCGCCTCATTTTTCATTTATTCGTTATTTCTCTTCCCCGTGTGCAGAGACGCTCCTTATTTACGTCGTTTCTATTCACATATATATATATAATATATATATATATATATTGTAACAGGGTGCATGTAGTGATTTTTGGATGATCCGTTGGGTGGTTGGTTGTATGGTATGTGATACGTGGCTGAATCTCGTGCGTGCTTGAACTTTTGAATTTTGGTTGCTTGAAAGTGGACAGCTGGTCTTGAATTGTGGAAATTTCTGCGATTAAAGTGTATAAAATTTTAAAATAAGAAATAAATATCACCGAAGGTTTAGCAATATTAGATTTGGTCGGAGAGAGACAGCGCACTGTAACACCAATAATAATTATCTAAAAGCTGTCCTCCGCAAAAGAGGACACGGAGTTGGAAGCCAGACCTCGCAACTTCTCTCAAGTTCTCTGTAAATAAACTCATATCTTACAATTAAAGTGCCATTTATTTCAATATTTAATATTGTAAGTTTAAGTTTAGGTTTAGTTTAGGTTTAGTTTAGGTTAAGGTTAGGTTAAGTGAGGATATTGATAACTTACGTAAGCAGCCTGATCTACTTTGTATTTATTAATATATAGTTTCGTAATTTAATGTTTTACTGTTCCTGGCTGGGACGGCCTTGCGCTATAAAGGGGACATACATATTTGTTTGTAGAGTCCTGGTCACGGTAACAATATATATATATATGTATATATATATATATATCGCGCCCTTCTTGGTTCCATGGCACTAAGGTTAGGTTAAGTTGAATTGGTTAATCGATTTTTAGATATAAGGATTTAAGAAGGTCGTTACCTCGCTTATGCGAAGATACACACACACACACACACACACACAACACACACACACACGTTTGCATACCTTACGGAAGCGCGACATTTTCATACATTTTCACATATTCAGTTTTGTATCGCGATATTTACCCATTCTAAAAATCTAATAAGTTTCGCTAAACCGTACCTAACCTAGCGTAACCTAACCTAACCTAGCCTAATTTTAATTGTATCCCCCTTTTTCATGATAAAAAATAGCATTAATAAAGATAAACCACCGCAACACCACTGATGTTGTGATACGCACGTACGTTTCGTGAAGGGTTCTGGGTATATCTTCAAGAGTGTCGCGATTTCATAGGGAAGACGAGAAGAACACACACACACACACACACACACACACACACACACACTTCCGAATATCATTTAAGCCTGGAGGATCAGCATTACCTAGTCTTTGATAGACCCGACATATCAGATAATTAGATTGTATTTCCTGCACACAATCCACTTTAATTAACAATTACCATAAGTGAAATAATAAATAATTAAAATGTATTTTTGTTAAAGTGAAAAACAAATTGTAAACAGGAGGAGAAATAAATATTTTCAATTTGTAATAAGTGAAGAAATTTTTACTGCATTTTTAGATGGCGTGACCCGAGATACAATAGGATTCTTTCCTCTTACAAACATTCTTCAGTATTGTATCGAAGTTTATTGAAAGAAAACTGTATATACTGTATATATATATATATATATATATACACACATCTGACACTTTCAAAGGTTTGTAATTTTCTTTTATTAACAAATAAAAGCATGGAATTTTTACTGTATCTTCTCTACATGTGGGAAATTAGTTCCCAAGTGAAGAACATGGTCTATGTGATGTCCTTTAAGTTCATTAACTGTCTGCGCGCGAACAACAAAATTTTGCGGTGTTCTGGACAGAATATCTGTTGAAATCTGAGAAATTTCTTGTTCAAGTGACGCTTTCAATTGTTTTATTGTGTGTGGATTCTGTTTAAAGACTCTATCTTTTAAATAACCTCACAGATAAAAGTCACAGGGGTTTAGATCTGGTGTTGTTGGTGTCCATGATATTGCTTTATCATAAATCACAGGAAATCTGTTAGACAGGACTCTTCAGTCAAAAGTATCGTGAGCTGAGAGGACATCACATAGACCAGGGTTTCTTAACCTTTTCATGCACCTTAACTTTTCATGCACATTAAACATTCATTGGTACGTTTGATAAAATAAATTGCTTTTTATGAGGCAGGAAGAGTCAAGGACTTCACTATAGTGCTCGCGAACAAAGTTTTAGGTGATGGTGGAGAGCACTTTACGCAACTTAAAGAGCACTTTGGTGCTCGCGAGCACCAGGTTAAGAATCCCTTACTTAGAGTACGTTTTGCACCAGAGAACTAATTCCCCATGTGTAGAGAAGGTACAGTAAACATTTCATGCTTTTACTTCAGTTAATAAAAAAAAAATTACAAACCCTTTAAAGTGTCACACATTTAAAACAACCACCCAATATATTTATGTATTTATTAGCCAGTGAAAAACTTGCTCTAGAGAAGAAATCCATTTAAGACATTATCGTCACACGTGTAATGTATTCTTGTGAACACTTTTGTGCATCATTATTTACATATAATACAAACTAAATACATACTAACGCCTCACCTAACTTTACTTGCGTACAACGACATAAGGAAACGTTTGTTGAATTAACTTTAGAACTTACGTTAATGTTAATATAATGAAACGAAAGAACCATTTCTTCGTAAAACAACTGCAAAGGCAAAACATTAACAAAACAAAGCAAGTGTTTGCCATCCAATTTCACTTGCATGAATAAAACAGCAGAGGCTTGCACCCTATCGCTATTTGCTTATATGATCATGATAATGATAAGCCTTATTGGCAAGAAATAAATCCCATAAAATATATTTACATCTACATAAAGTAGTACATATGTGAATACATACAGTAGTATAGTAATTCTGTGTGTGTGTGTGTGTGTGTGTGTGTGTGTGTGTGTGTGCATTAATCTGAATAATTTCAAGAACCAGCTGGACAGGTTTTTGTTGTGCAAAGTCCATGGCCAGTCATGCGTGGCTGGCTAGGAAGGCGGGAAGAGAGCGGAAACCAATTCCCTCCTCCAAATCCCGCAAATGAAGCGGAATGGTGCAGAGGGGTCGATTGCAGTCGATCCTGAACTGTCGTTCAAAACCAACTAAAGGTATCTAAAAGTAAGGTATATTATGATGTGTGTGTGTGTGTGTGTGTGTAAAGTTTAATGCAAGTGTACATTAACCTCTATCTACTATAAGAATACATCATTAATTCCCACTCCAAATTTTATTTCATTACAGACACGAAGCAAACACATTTATCGTTTTGTAACAAATATAATATATATTGTTTGGAAGTATATCGACAAAACACACTAAGAGCACAACATACCTCAAACAAACATAAACAAACATCCTTTTTAGCTCTAGCTTACATATTTTTTCCCCTCGATCTATGCACTATCTATTGTGTTGAGACGAACATCCAGAATTAGAACGAACAAAATTCTTTTTCTCGTTTTGAGTTTGATGTTTGAATTATTATTATTATATATTATTATTATTATTATTATTACATTTACCTTGGCACAGTGGTAGAACATCGGGCTTACAAGTGGAGTGTTCCGAGATCGAATATGCAGGATAGTAAATTCGCGTGCAAAATTCTTAAACTATAGATTCCCTCTGTCAACATTGCGCAACAGAGTAGCACCTACATGGAAAAACCAGTGGGTTCAACATCATAGGGGAAAAGGGGGGGATTATTTAGCTTTTCGCTTAAGAAATAAGTGACTGGCTAAAGAGGTTTGTCTGCCGATAAATCAAAAAAGCAACTAGCTTTATACTCAATGTCGGTTCCATTATCCTTTTATCGCTTCCATCAAGAATGGTCATGGAAAGATTTGGCCTTGAATTACCGAAGAAAAATAATGAGTGCCATCAATTTTAGGAGCGACAAGAGAAAAAAAGAATTGGGGGGGGGGGGGGGGGTCATTTATTGGGATCATGCAGAAACGATAGACGTGCATGAACAAGCAAACATTCATGAACGTTTTAAACGAGTCATAAACAAACACACAAACAAACAAACATAGTCTTTATTGATCAAATATATATGCTGCAAGTGTTTATAATAAATGAATATTTATATTACCAATACGTTTTGCTACAATTTTTTAGCCTTTAACTTCGGTTTAGTCCAGGAACAGTTGAACATTTCGTGTAATTTATAATTTTACTCGAGATACTTCCTCATAATGCAGGATATACAGGGTGTTCCATAGGTCCGATTTCAGAGGAAAATTTATTTTAAATTCAATTTACAAAAATAATACATTTGAACTAAAACAAGTGTTCCAATTTATGTCTTGTTCTGGGATCTTTTTTTGTTGCAAGTAGAATAACACACAATGGCTCATATAAAAGTGAGTTACAGTCTTCAGGAAAAGGCGGTTATAATTATTTATCACCCTTTTTTGTAGGTATGAAAAATTTAATTAATCTTATTTTAAAATTAATTTTAATTAATATTATTTTAAAATTAATTTTAATTAATATTATTTTAAAATTAATTTTAATTAATCTTATTTTAAAATGAATTTTAATTAATCTTATTTTAAAATGAATTTTAGTTGATCTTATTTTAAAATTAATTTTAAGGTATCTTATTTTAAAATTAATTTTAAGGTATCTTATTTTAAAATTAATTTTAAGGTATCTTATTTTAAAATTAATTTTAAGGTATCTTATTTTAAAATTAATTTTAAGGTATCTTATTTTAAAATTAATTTTAATTAATCTTATTTTAAAATTAATTTTTTAATTAATCTTATTTTAAAATTAATTTTTTAATTGATCTTATTTTAAAATTAATTTTTTAATTGATCTTATTTTAAAATTAATATTTTAATTGATCTTATTTTAAAATTAATATTTTAATTGATCTTATTTTAAAATTAATTTTTTAATTGATCTTATTTTAAAATTAATTTTTTAATTGATCTTATTTTAAAATTAATTTTTTAATTGATCTTATTTTAAAATTAATTTTTTAATTGATCTTATTTTAAAATTAATTTTAATTAATCTTATTTTAAAATTAACTTTAAATCTTATTTTAAAATTAACTTTAATTCATCTTATTTTAAAATTAATTTTAATTAATCTTATTTTAAAATTAATTTTAATTAATCTTATTTTAAAATTAATTTTTTAATTAATCTTATTTTAAAATTAATTTTAATTGATCTTATTTTAAAATTAATTTTAATTGATCTTATTTTAAAATTAATTTTAATTAATCTTATTTTAAAATTAATTTTAATTAATCTTATTTTAAAATTAATTTTAATTAATCTTATTTTAAAATTAATTTTAAGTGATCGCATTTTAAAATTAATTTTAAGTGATCGTATTTTAAAATTAATTTTAAGTGATCGTATTTTAAAATTAATTTTAAGTGATCGTATTTTAAAATTAATTTTAAGTGATCGTATTTTAAAATTAATTTTAAGTGATCGTATTTTAAAATTAATTTTAAGTAATCGTATTTTAAAATTAATTTTAAGTAATCGTATTTTAAAATTAATTTTAAGTAATCGTATTTTAAAATTAATTTTAAGTGATCGTATTTTAAAATTAATTTTAAGTGATCGTATTTTAAAATTAATTTTAGGGAATCGTATTTTAAAATTAATTTTAGGGAATCGTATTTTAAAATTAATTTTAAGGAATCGTATTTTAAAATTAATTTTAAGGAATCGTATTTTAAAATTAATTTTAAGGAATCGTATTTTAAAATTAATTTTAAGGAATCGTATTTTAAAATTAATTTTAAGGAATCGTATTTTAAAATTAATTTTAAGGAATCGTATTTTAAAATTAATTTTAAGGAATCGTATTTTAAAATTAATTTTAAGGAATCGTATTTTAAAATTAATTTTAAGGAATCGTATTTTAAAATTAATTTTAAGGAATCGTATTTTAAAATTAATTTTAAGTGATCGGATTTTAAAATTAATTTTAAGTAATCGTATTTTAAAATTAATTTTAAGGAATCGTATTTTAAAATTAATTTTAAGGAATCGTATTTTAAAATTAATTTTAAGGAATCGTATTTTAAAATTAATTTTAAGGAATCGTATTTTAAAATTAATTTTAAGGAATCGTTATTTTAAAATTAATTTTAAGGAATCGTATTTTAAAATTAATTTTAAGGAATCGTATTTAAAATTAATTTTAAGGAATCGTATTTTAAAATTAATTTTAAGGAATCGTATTTTAAAATTAATTTTAAGGAATCGTATTTTAAAATTAATTTTAAGGAATCGTATTTTAAAATTAATTTTAAGGAATCGTATTTTAAAATTAATTTTAAGGAAACATATTTTAAAATTAATTTTAAGGAATCGTATTTTAAAATTAATTTTAAGGAATCGTATTTTAAAATTAATTTTAAGGAATCGTATTTTAAAATTAATTTTAAGGAATCTTATTTTGAAATTAATTTTAAGTAATCGTATTTTGAAATTAATTTACAGTTGAAATATTACTAAAATTTGTGTTGAGGAAGTTCCATATAATTTGTTCTACAAAAATTTAATATAATTTGCCGCAAACTAAAATAAGATAAAATTTGTCTGTTTTTAATACTTTAGTTTTTTACTTGTTAAGCAAGAATGGTCTCGCATTTGATGAAAACTTTACAATAGGTCTAAGTAAACTTCTTATCGTGTCCATATTCCCTGAAGTGCAAATCTGTTGAGCTAAATTAAATCAATATTTTTATATGGTGTCGCAAATTTAAAATTTAATACCTTGTGTAAACAAAATAATAATTTTCTACACACTTTTCCTGATCAGTGGACAGTAGTACATTTGGTAATGGCCAAGATACGGATTCAGTAAAGTGTGTTTATGCTTAACAATTGAAAACAGCAAAATGTAAACATTATTGGAACATTTATGGAACTTATTTTACATACATGAATTAAGCGATCGTTCCATAATAAGTTTTTGTCAAACTTACATTTTATTAATTAATGAAAATGAATCAAGTCAAATTACTAATAGTTGAGTCATAGAAGTTAAGAAAGCTCAACCATGCAGTCAGTAAGAGTTGAAAATAACCATTTTTAACATTCTGATCGTTTATTCTATTCACGAGAATTCGTTCAAAGATTTGGCCAGTGAATGATTATAGTTTTTAAAAAGAGGCGACACTCGTCTTACTTTGGGTATTGATCGAAAGGTACTTTCCGAAATAATTCCACAGGGTGTCTTAGAAGTCGAGCTTCATAGGCTAATATAGCTTTATTTAATTTAATAATTAATAATAATTATACAGCCTATGGTGCGCGACTTCTGATGTACCCGTATATTTAACAGTTTTGAACAAAACTACGGATACTTCGTCTTTAACAAACGTCAAAAGCTTTAATAATAACATCAATACGAGTTTAATGACGTTATTACTTGTGTTTTTATTCGAGTTTCTTTTGTTTTTCTAATATTAATCTTCTCTGCTCAGTCAGGTACAGCAGAGGAACAAAAGAAAATGAGTTGCGTGTGATAGGGGCATAAAATCTAGAGGAAATTTGGTATTCTCTTGCGTAGGTTTTAGCAAAATTTACAGGTTATAATAAATTTACACCTATTTTTTTTTTAATTTAATTTTGTTATGGAATTATCATCATTAAATATATGTTATATTAAAGGTTACGTTATTTTCAATGAGAATAAGTCAATTTTTAGCTTCTTATCTATTTTTCATATCTTTATACTATTAAAGAAAATGGCTGTCATACTTAGTTATTTTAGCAATTTTAATGGGATTTAGGTGAATTCACTGTTGTCCCAGGTGAAGAGAGGCTTCAGGGATATACATAATAACTCATATTTGACTAGCTTATCTCTTTTTCTCTATAGACTGGATAATACCAAGAATGATTCTTGGTTTGACAATACCTTTTGGTGAAACTATTTTATTCTCTAAAGGAAACTATTATTATTATTAATATTATTATTATTATAAATATTACCAGGAAGTCTGTGAAGACGGGACAACCAACCGAATTTTGATTTAAAAAGCAAACCTTGTTCGGAAAATCTAAAATGTAAAGTAATGTATGCATCTCATTATGTACGAGTATAGTGTCCACCCAACTTTAACCCATGTTCGCGGGGGTGGGGGGTGGGAGGAAGAAAAATTTACCTCCCCAAAAGATGTTTGTAAAGAAGTGTCATTCGTAAAACTTAAAGTTTTTGACAAATTTGTTCGGTGGAGCTTAATTTTTACTTTATGAAAAAACCAATAAGCAATTGAATGAATTAATTGTTGAACACACTTTTCCCCCTTTCTTTCTCTTTCAGTTTGAGACCGACGACATAACGATAACGGGTACGACTCCATACATATATATATATAAATATATATATAAAATATTTATTATTAAAAGCTATATTTTAAATCATAAAGTTCTCTTTGGTCGACCTCGGCACAGAAAAATGGACTCGCAGGAGAATGAAAACAAGTTATCTGGGTCAAATGAAGGCTCAGAATAGTCAAAATGTATATTATTAATAGGTACGATAAACTTCGTTTTGTTTAGTTGAAAAAAAAAAACTTTTTTATTCAACTGTATTTTTCTTTTCTTTTTGACAAAGGTTTGTATTATGTTATTGCATAAAGTGATCACGTAGAACTGCATTTGGTCCCAGTTCCTAAATTTATAAAATAGACCATTCTTTTTATTTACAAATATTTTGTCATTTAAAAATGTTACTATTTGTTTACGATGCTCGTAAACGCGAGTAAGTTTTGCGATACAGTAGTACGAACGAAGAAAAAACAGTTCATTAAATTTGAAATTTGACGATTAGCCAGTAATGATGTTATTTCATTTTGTATGTTGCTATTAAGTTGTTCACCTGTAGCTGCAGTATTCAACTTATTTAGGTTAATTATTAAGTTAATTAACGTATAAAAGAGTTATTTACATTCAAATTAGGCGGTTTATATAAACTGCCTCAATAAGATGTCATTTCTTCGTTAACATTTACTGTACAATTTTCAATTTCTTAGAAACTCATTAAGATATTTTCGTGTCGCCGTAAAAATGAGAAGAATATAATTCCATTTTTTACCAGTTTATAAAGAGGTGTTTTTTCATATTTTACACACACAACACACACACACACACACACACCACACACCACACACAAAATGATTTTTAGTGACTATGTCCTAGCTCTGTCGCATTAGAAAAACGACATTATTTTTTGGCATCGACGGGTGACCATACATGCGAGAAAATGGCTTCGTTAAATTAATACGCTTCGTAATTGGGAATGGAGTAAGTAATGCATTGAGAGGCGAAAAATATTATACCACATTTCGGCCACTAAACTGGACTTTTTTTTTTACCTCCGATATACGAGAATTATCATTTTATTTAATGGTTTAATTTCGAATTGGATATATATATATATATATATATATATATATATATATATATATATATATATATATGAATAGAAACGACATAAGTATTAAGGAACGTTTCTGCACACGAGAGGAGAGAGATAACGAAATAATGAAAATAATAATACATAATACTTATGTCGTTTCTATTCATTATATACTGCGCGGTCATTGCAGTTATTTGCATATATATATATATATATATATATATATTATATAATATATAGTTCTCCGACTTTAAATTGAACCATTATTTCATCTTGGACGAATACATGGCATTTTGCATATTGCGACTAATTGAAGTTTACTATTTTCATATTTTAAATTTTAGATTCAATTCCCTTCGCCGGAGATTTTCATTAATTTAAATGCTACTTTTAATAGCAAATCAGATGAACGAATGTTGAATATTTCAAAAGCTGTCGCTGAGTTTGGAAAACTATATTAGTGAGTGTATATATATATATATATAGAAGAGGCAAGAAGCTTCGTGAAATGAGGAATCATCGCACGGAACATTTGAAAGGTTGAAAAGTACAATATATATATATATATATATATATATATATATATATATATATATATATGAAAATTATTTCACGAAAGTAACACGTAAAAAATATTTATGATGAATAAAACCACGAAGGAAAGGAAACACAGAATGGTGCTCAAGCGCTTTCGTCTAATGACATCCTCAGGAACACTGCTAGTGTTCCTGAGGATGTCATTAGACGAAAGCGCTTGAGCACCATTCTGTGTTTCCTTTCCTTCGTGGTTTTATTCATCATATATATATATATATATATATATATATATATACACACACCCAGGTAGCACACTTACATTGGCATAATGGTGAATAAATATTGATGGATCAACCTTTTATTATTGAAACTATAGTAACGTGGCAATAATTTCAAAATAGCAATCTAAATGACACATATTTCACTATCTATATGAAAATGAGGTTGAAAATGAGAACTGATGTAAAATCGTTATTCAGTAACTGCAGAAACGACATTATATCCTTACCTTTTAGGAAAATATAAGTTGGAAATGGTGATTGCGCTTTATTCTATCAACATAATGTTACAATATTGTTACATCAACAGTACGTCAGTATTGTGAACTGCCACAAATATCAACCACATTATTTCAACAATATGAATTATGCCTCAGCAATCGATCGATCAACTGTGATACCTGGGTGTATATATATATATTATATATTATATATATTATATATACACCTTGGTAACCATTGGTTTGCTTCCGCCGGAGTTGTTCATTCTGAAGAAGGTCAAGCTTGTCACTCCACCTTAGACCACCAGTTTAACGTGGAATCCGAACGACGCCTCACCACCATCACAGTGTCTTAACCACTAGGCTACCCAGGGTACCCATTTATCTACCAACCAATTTCTTTATTGTGTGGAAGGATGAACAGCTGGGATTTGCTGCGCGCCGCCTGCCGTCACCGAGTCTCGATCCCGGGGCCGATGGGTTCGTAGTCAGCGACGCTAACCACTACACCACTATATATATGTATATATATATATATATAATCATACTTTGCCAAATGAATTAAATTATAACTATTTATGAAGGGCTTAGCCCTAATAATTAATAAAATTAAACATTAATTAAATAAATTACATCAGTTAATAAATTAAAATTAGAAGTAATATTAAAATGAGAGAGATATTAATAAGGAAGTAGATGAAAGGCATGTCGTACGCAGAAACTTTATCTGCGATGGAATAAAAATAGATTAAAATGGGGATAAGAAAAAGTAATAGAGAGACCGAACATATCCTTGAGGAATACCAAACTTTCAGGAAATTAAAGAGGGGGGAAAAATATGCGTCCTTTGCGCAACGAAGTTTAAATACAATGTAAATAAACGTTCTCAACGACGTCGGATAAATTCTTTGAAGAACGTGAAACAAGGACTCATTTGTTATGAAAGAAGAGAGAGAGATTAAGTGTGTATATCCGAAATCACTTTGGATCAGCCAATCAACCGATTGGATCTGGGTAGCAGCTGGGTGGGTGACCATCCTCTGCTTCCAGATGATGTAGTGACCCGTGGTTCGGGTCCTACGTAAAGATGTAGGTCCCCTCCGTTGCATGGCCTTTGTCGCTATAAAGGAAGTTGAACAACATACATACATACAGTACATACATACATAGCCAACCAACCACCCACTTTGCCTATTTAGAATATGGTTTCTGTTATCAACCGGTTGGTTGAGTGAATTCTAATTTTCTTGTTAATTGCGCTCGTTCCTCTTTGCTTTTGGGTTGCTGTTTCTACACTGCCAGCACTGTGGTGAAGCTGCGTCAGTCTTCCTGCTGACACAATGCTGTTGCTTTAATGACTTTTGTTGCAATCCCTCCATTCTCTTGTTGTTGTCTCCATCAAACCTTTAAAACACGGAGGGAAGAATATAGTCTTTCTGGCTGCTGCTCCTCCATTATAAACCCTCACCAATCAACATCATCAATATGGTATAACCGCGCTGAATGATTCTATAGTATAGACTCTCAGTTTAATATAGTTTCAAACATCGCATGACCTACAATAACTGAGAAAATACACTACTTCCACTCTGCCATTATATCTACAAAACGAAAATGTACTGTGATATACTGTTAGTTAAAAAAAACTGTATATTTTTAGCCAGTACATTCTATACTACAGTGTAGAAAAAAAGATAGTTTCTGGATAAATGAATAAAGTATCAAATATACCTTTAAACTACCAACATTACTTTTCTATATGCCTTATATTGAACTCATTGTTCCCTAACTTCCGGTAATTATAACACGCACACAAGCACACTTCCGATAATTATAATACTCAAACAAACTTTCGGTAATTATAACACACACAAACAAATTTCCTGTGATTATAACACACAAACAAATTTCCTGTAATTATGACACACAAACAAATTTCCTGTAATTATAACATGCAAAAAAATTTCCTGTAATTATACATAATACACAAACTTTTGGTAATTATAACATACACACAAACAAATTTCCTGTAATTATAACAAACACAAATAAATTTCCTGTAATTATAACAAACAAATTTCCTGTAATTATAACACACACAAACAAATTTCCTGTAATTATAACACAAACAAATTTCCTGTAATTATAACACACAAACTTCTGGTAATTATAACACATAAACCAATTTCTGGTAATTACAACACACAAAACTAATTTCTGGTAATCATAAAACATAAAATCTAACTTCCTACAATTATAACTCGCAAAAAGGCTTCATTCAATAAACACAAATCTTAAATTCAGTTAATACCGTGTCCTATAATTAATTTGAAAATAAACAAATATGTGGGTTTATATACACAATATATCAGCGACATTAGCCTCAAAACAGTCTTCGTTTATTTAGATATAGACATTTGTAAAGTTGATGTTCTGTAAATGTTTATGAAGATTTAGTAAGCGGTACCTTTGTTCATTGGGTGTTCTACATTGAGAATAATGCACTATAAAGAGAGGTACTCTTTAATGGAAAGCCAAAAGGCAGTAAAGTTGAAACGCATTCACGAGTAAGCCGTACGGGGTAGCGGAACAATATTGATCTACGCAATAACGACACGATTTAAGGTCGCTCTGAACAATGTCAACACCAAAATTTGTGAACTTCGCATAATGTTAAAAACTCTCGACTTTATGCATATTATTTAAATTCATGTTAAATTAACTTAAATTATGCCGGTTAGGTTAGGTTAGGTCTGAATAAAATTACGTTAGTTACGAAGATATGAAATGTATGTATGGGTTAGTCACTTCCAATTAAAATATTAAACGAACTTTTTAATTTCATTTGAAATCCATAAAATGTACTCGTATAAAGTCAATCTGAAATAATACCTGACTCGCGAAAGATCAAATGTCGACGTTTGTCGACGTTATAAAATTCGAATTTGGTCATGTATTGCATCCGTACATATATAATAAATGTTAAAAAATACTCTAAACAAAAGAAAATCAAATATACCTTAATGGATTAAACGTTATATTAATACGAAGTCGAGAAACAAACAAAAACAACAATAAGCAGAATCAACGGTGCATACAAATGAACAACACCCCCCACAATTTCATCCTCCACTCTCATTTCCTAAAAATGCCCCCCACCCCACCAAAAAAAATCTCAATAAAAAAAAGACTCGCAACTTCAATGGAGGTTTGTGGGGGAGTGGGGGAGTGGGGAAGTGTCCCGTACGACAATTTGTCATGAAATAAAAAAAAAACCATGAAAACCGCAAGAGACTCAATTAGAATATTAATTTGCACCATTTACATTAGACAAAAAAATACTACGTACACTTAACTGCTGTTCAAAATTCTACACCATTTCTTTAAATCGGAGTGACAATTAACAAAACATGTATTAATAATAGAAGAAAAAGAAAAAGAAAACAAAAAATTAATTATATCTCCCAAAAATATTTATATATATTCCTCCCTCCTCATTAAGTTAAATCCGACCAACTCAAGACACTATAATACAATTTAAACACTATCCCTAATTGCGCCCTTATATATATATATATATATAATATATAATATATAGTCACTAACAAACTATGCGGGTTAGAAACATATTTTGCTCTTAATACCGTAATGAATTGTTGCTAATAGTTTTAGCGGTATTAACTTAATATCATTTCGAATGATCCTTAGCTAAAATAGAGAATGCAAATTGCAGAGAAATAGTTTAATAAAGTGATCCACTCTAATTTGAAGCCTCATTTAATTCGTATAAAAACTGAGAATTTTTTTTTATAATATATATATATATATATATATATATATATATAACACACACACGCGAGCATTTTATTATTTATTTATTTATTTATTTATTTAATTTTATTTTTAAGATCACCGGATACACGAACATGGCGTTTTTATGTCAGTCTCACGAAGGGTTATTTATATTTTAAAATAACTGTTCCCACTATAAGTCAATCATAAAATGTTGTCCATATATATATATATATATATATATATATATACACAGGGTGGCCCAAACGTTTGTTGCCCCCAACGCATTCTAAACTTTTTTTTTTTTCGGAACAACAGACTTTCGGGCCATCCTGTATATTGAAACTTATTAACATCTCGGTTATTGAAGTTAAAGGACGGTATTTTCAGGCGTAATAAATTTGTTAATAATAAAAAACAAAAATTATATAAACAAAATAAAGTTTTTAATTAATATCAAAGGCTTTAAAACAAGAAGAGCCAATAGGAGATCGCACATTTATTACTGAATAAATATTATACATTTGGCAATTAAAATTAATCGCATTATTGCCAATTCGGTGATTTCTGTTTTTTTTTTTTTCCGGAGCTGATTTCATTTCTAATTTCAAATTAATTTACTTGATCTGTTTTCAAACAAATATTCAGGAATGGTTTCCATAGCGACCGACCCTTTAAATATGCCGTGCCATCCCTTTTCATTTATTCTATGAGATCTGATGGAGAAAATTACTTTTTACCCTCATATTGCTCTCGTAATCCTCTACGTGTATCGCTGTTGAAGGACTTGGTTTAATGGTTTAATTCCTTTGTTTTTTAATGGCAAATGTATACTTTGCAAATTGAGTCATTTGTTTATGTAAAATATTAACTTGTTTTAGGATTTGAATGTTGACAGCGTTTCCAAAATGGTGCGTGGTACGTGCTCCTCTTTGGGGACGCGAGAGTCCTACTGAATGAAGGTGCGAGGAGGAGGTTAGCGAAGGAAAGATGAAGTTAAAATGTAGATATTTTCAATAATTGTATTCACAATATGCCATAAGTGAAACCGTCATTTTTAGTGGTACCTCACACTGATTACGGTACCAATAGATTATACTCCATAAATGCCATTTAGATTCAAATAAGGGGTGTGTGAAGGAATGATCACTTTCAAGGAGTGGAATGGGGGGGGGGGGCTTTGGATTAAAAAAGTGTGGGAAATGCTGCTTATAGGAGAAGGATATTAAAATCTGTTTGTCCGATCATTTTGATACGTTCTTAATTTCGTCTTTATAATTTGGAACAGATCTTTCGAGTGTCTTCATGTACCATTCATGGTGTTTTTCCAACGACTATATATATATATATATATATATATATATATATATATATATATATACAGGTCCTCTCAGAGGTCCAGAAAGGCCCGGCCCACTTCCAGCTTTTGAGGCCCGTAGATAAACTCAATTATTACTTTCACTGCAAAACATTATATTCAAACCTGAAAGTTTCTAAATTTGAGGCCCCCTTTAAGCTTGAGGCCCAGGCCAAATGGCCCTCCTAGCACCCCCCCTCTGATAGGCCCTATATATATATATATATATATATATATATATATAGTTCACAGATTTCAGTTGTGATTGATAATTAATTCACAGGCCTGCGATGGTTTTGTTGTCCGAAATATTTTATCACTTATATAGCAATTTTTGCACGCTGATTACGAAATAATATTCAATTTTCGCCATTACGTACAGATTTTTCACAAAATGTCATATTTCATATTACATATGTAAGTATTTTCATTAAATTTTGATTAAAAACTACTGCCTATAAATGCTTATAAATGCTTGGTTTCACCAAGACATCAAAGAAATGGAGAAGAGATATCAGGAAAGATGGGACATCAGCATGATGGCTGATTATTTACTGCTGGATATTGAAACGGGATACTCCAGAATTATTACATAAAAGAAAAGGAACAGCGCGTACATTCGAGACTAAAAGGCATAGATCTCACAAGAAAACTCGGGACAAATAAAGATGAATATGTAATTGACGTTAATAGTCTTCTTTCTTGTTAAAGTTGTTTGCATTTGTAGTTAGTATAACAAGGCGAAATAGGTACCTAATGTAAATTGAAATAAATAATATTTATGTTGTTGTTTTTTCCCTTCCAGTTTGTAGAAAATCCTTACGTGATAGAAAAAAATGGACACCTTATTCGAAATCAGCGTAGTTGAATTATATAAAATCAGTTATTAGTAAGAAAACAACTCTTACAAAGTTCAGGGGTTCTCAACCGGTGGGTAATTACCCCCAAAGGGTAATTTGGGATATCCAGGGAGGGATAATGGAAGCCATACATATTTTATTTAAGAGTTGTGTTTAAAGACGATAATTGTATGATTATAAACTCCTTTAACTTTTGGTTAATTTACGCGTCATTAGGGGTAAGGAGGTGAGCGCCATTGCTTCAGGTAGGTAATGGCAGTAAATGGGTTGAGAACCCCTGTAATCTAGCTTCTTGAGTGACTAGAGCTAGACCCAATAATTCTCAGAGTCTCTATACCCCAAAATTTTGTTTACTGCACAGACTTGTAAAGGACTGAGAAGTATTCAATCATGCGGTAAACCACAGATCAATTTTCGTCTTTGTAAATAGAAGTAATATTTAGCTCTTTGAATAGTAATGGGGTCAAACTCGCGTCAAAGGAATTTCTCCACAGTAATTATAATGATTCAATTTTGCCCATTTTTAATTTCTTTTATACGGTTGATATTCTCGTAATTGGGACGGTGAATCGATCATCTCTCTTCCCAAAAACTCAATGCCATGCAGTGATTTCTTCATCACAGCCACCCTTTTTAATTTCAAGTTTGGATTTTGAAAATGACTCTCTCTGACTTTTCGAATTTAATTTCATGTTTATACAAACTAAATAATAAATTAAATTGGTTATTATGAAATAGTTGGTTCTTTCTTCTTGAAACATTTGTCATTTTTTCTTTTTTGAAAATGGGGATGGGGGGGGGGGGGGGTCTCTTAAGGGTCCGATAATTCAGTTTTACTTTATCTTTTATCTACGAAACTGAAAAATTATCTTGGATTATCGAAACATTTTGAGAATGTTTGGTTTAGATTATATTTTATAAACAGTCTCGTTCCGTTCTGTAATTGATGTTCGTAGATATTTTTTGGAGCTATTGAAGAATAGGGACCCCAGCCTTCTTTAGTTAGGCTTATAAGGCTAACTAACGAAAATATCACGACCTAACCTAACCAATCGTTAGGTTAACTGTACGCCTTGACGATTGGTTAGGTTAGGTCATGATATTTTCGTTAGTTAGCCTTATAAAGCTAACTAAAGAAGGCTGGGGTCCCTATTCTTCAATAGCTCCTATTTTTTTTGGCTTTTGTGGGTAAATTTTCCCCCGAGTTTGTTTTCATGTTTAAATTATGTTCAGATCTCTAGATTTTTGCTTCTTTTTATCCGTTTTTTGCTTTTCTATATTCACGTTTTAATTAAACAGTGAGTTTACGTTTTTGTTTTATCTTTAAACCAAAAATTATAAGATTTACTCTTATTCAAAACCAAATATTTTTGTAACTCGTCATTTATCCTCACTTTGGGTCCCTTTTTCCGCAACTAAACTAAACCTAACCCAAAACAAGTAGAAACATTTGTAGAAAAAGTCCCTTTTTACTACGATTTATATTATAATTATTATTATTTTCGGTGCGACATTAGCGTGCCAGTGTTGGCACTCAAAGAGTAAAGAGTACAAACAGAAATAGTTTTCTTTCCCACAATAAGGTTTATATAGAAAATGTTCCTTAAAGAATGAGATTAACCATCGATAACATGTTAAATTACCAAAATAATAAAAATACTGTTACTAAAAAATAGTAAAAACGTCAACATCAGTTATCACTATAAACGTCGGAGGAGTGAGAGTGAGTGAGTTCGAACCCCCGATAATGCTGGTAATAATAATATAAAATAATAATAATAATAATACAGGAATTAGGGCCGCATTAGTTGGCCTGAGCGATGTGCCAATTTCTGGCCTTCTCCATCAATTAATATTATTATTATTAACTAAAAACATTTTGTATATATAAGAATGATATAAAAAATTATATAAAGTATATAAAAGTATAAAAGTATATAAAATATAAAAAGTATATAAAAAAGTATTGGAATTTGTTTGGAAACATAAGTAAGTTATAAGAATATCCAAAGAATTTGAAAATTTAGTATAAAATCATTAATATTACCCAAGATTACGTTTTAGAATGAAACAGTATCAATTTTGAAGATAAAAAAGTACACATTTGCGTAAGACAACATTTCACTCTGAAATACATATACATATAAAAAAAGATATACAGTATATATATATAATATATATATATATATATATATAACTCAGGGAACCATGATATTATCCCATATATATATATATATGATGAATAAAACCACGAAGGAAAAAGAAACACAAAGGGGTGCTCAAGCGCTTTCGTCTAATGACGAAAGCGCTTGAGCACCCCTTTGTGTTTCTTTTTCCTTCGTGGTTTTATTCATCATAAATACTTTTCACGTGTCATTTTCGTGAAATAATTTTTCATATATATATATATATATATATATATGGTATAAAATTACAACATATATGTAGTATAAAATTACAACTTATCACTGAAATGGTTACAAGATAAGGGAAGATATGTAACATCGAATGTATTTTGAAGATTGCACCAATCTCACAATTCGGGAATGTTCGCGCATAATGCGTTGCTAAGATTACCAAAATGGCTTTTCGAGCGAGATTTGAAAATGGAGAGGGATAATGACTGTTTGATTACGGTAGAAAAGTTATTCCTTAAGTGAAGGAGCTACTTGTGGCATTGTCATTCTACCGGTATGAGGTCGTCTCACGCTCGTTTGCGGGTCGTAATTATTTCTGAGAGCCGTCAGGATGATGTTGATTATTTTGAAGTCAACTGTGACATCCAATGAGGAAGGAAGTTCGCATATCGGTATAAATGAAAGGAAAAAGGCAGGACCCAAGTCTAAACCTTGTGGAACGCCATATTTGACTGGTTTACCGCTGGAGATGTGTTTTTTTGTTCTGACGAATTGGCCTCTATCTCTAAAATAGTCTTCGAACCAAAATTTATCAATATTAACTGCATCCAATGTTTTTAAGTAATTTGTCATGACTTACTGTGCCAAAAGCTTTGGAGAGGTTTGACAGAGAGAGGAGTACCGTAATTTAAATGTTTTCCACTGCTGTATATATTTCTTCAGTTCATACTGAAAATGCTGTCTCGGTAGATAAAGCTTTCTGTACCCATGTTGAGATTATGAAAAAGGGTTATTTGATTCAGGGTGATCGATTAAATGGCTTCCTACACTTTTTTCTAAAATTTTAGAGAGAATTGGCAGGAGAGAAACCGGTCTGAAACTTATAGGCTCTTCTTCTTCTTTGATATTTTTATGTATTGATGTCACATTTGCATGTTTCCATTCTTTAGGAAATACACCGGTAACTATCGATTGATATTTTTATGTATTGATGTCACATTTGCATGTTTCCATTCTTTAGGAAATACACGTAACTACGATTGATATTTTTATGTATTGATGTCACATTTGCATGTTTCCATTTTTAGGAAATACACCGGTAACTATCGATTGTATATTTTATGTATTGATGTCACATTTGCATGTTTCCATTCTTTAGGAAATACACCGGTAACTATCGATTGATATTTTTATGTATTGATGTCACATTTGCATGTTTCCATTCTTTAGGAAATACACCGGTAACTATCGATTGATATTTTTATGTATTGATGTCACATTTGCATGTTTCCATTCTTTAGGAAATACACCGGTAACTATCGAAGTATTGACGAACATTAATGGATATATAGAAGTTACTCTACGAGAATCCCCTAAATCAGATGGGTTCTCAAAGTTTCACTCTTAAAGGGCCATTTCAAAGGGGCTGCTCTGAGTATCGGGCCGCATACTGACAATTTCTTAAAATTTTGCATTTGAATTCAAATAATAAAAGGAAACAAAATAAAATTATTTACTTTGAAAAAAAGATTCAAATTTTTGTACGTTCTTTGTACAAATTAGACTCGATTTCGCTTGTTCCACAAATTACGGCATCTTTGAACAATCCTTTAATTATAAATAAGCTATAATTTCACTCGGTTTTTGTATAAATTCTATTCTAGATTCGGTTCCAAGGACACATTTGGCTCTCGAAACACGCTTTGGGAACTCCTGCTGTAAGTAATGCAGAGATATTTTAGCGATTTCTACCGAGTTAGTGTTCTTTAGGGTTCCCACTACGTTCTCCTTTCCGTGTGACTGGTTCTAGTTGAAAACGTTTTTCATCTGATATCTACCCATCGTTTTCAATTAAACGCTCATTTCTGACCACTGCAGGTCTTCCAGGGACCTCTTCAAACGTCCTTAACCAACCGACGATAAAAACTCGTCGAATCGTTCAGCAGTTTCTAGGATGTCAGAAGGTCATAATCTATTTTGCCTTTAATCGAGGGACATCCTTTTGCAACATTTTCTTCAAGAATAAATTGTCATTTAATCTTTTATTCAGTAGGCCTATAAGATTTATGATTTTCTGACATAAGAGCTGTGTTTGAATGTTGTTGAAAATTAATTTCAGTGTGATACATTTAAGCGTATATTTATCGCCCATATCGCTATTGTTTGCAACATACTAAGTCCAGTATATTTATCGCCCATATCGCTATTGTTTGCAACATACTAAGCGTATATTTATCGCCCGTATCGCTATTGTTTGCAACATACTAAGCGTATATTTATCGCCCATATCGCTATTGTTTGCAACATACTAAGCGATATTTATCGCCCATATCGCTATGTTTGCAACATACTAAGTCCAGTATATTTATCGCCCATATCGTTGGTTTTGCAACATACTAAGCGTATATTTATCGCCCGTATCGCTATTGTTTGCAACATACTAAGCGTATATTATCGCCCATATCGCTATTGTTTGCAACATACTAAGCGTATATTTATCGCCCATATCGCTATTGTTTGAACATACTATATGACCAGTATATTATCGCCCATATCGCTATTGTTTGCAACATACTAACGCGTATATTTATCGCCATATCGCTAATTGTTTGCAACTATCTAACGTATATTATCGCCCATATCGCTATTGTTTGCAACATACTAAGCGTATATTTATCGCCCATATATCGCTATATGTTTGCAACATACTAAGCGTATATTTATCGCCCATATCGCTATTGTTTGCAACATACTAAGCAGTATATATTATCGCCCATATCGCTATTGTTTGCAACATACTAAGCGTATATTTATCGCCCATATCGCTATTTTTTGCAAATACTAAGCGTATATTTATCGCCCATATCGCTATTGTTTGCAACATACTAGGCGTATTTTATCGCCCATATCGCTATTGTTGCAACATACTAAGTCCGTATATTTATCGCCCATATCGCTATTGTTTGCAACATATACTAAGCGTATATTTATCGCCCCATATCGCTATTGTGTTTGCAACATACTAAGCGTATATTTATCGCCCATATCGCTATTGTTTGTCAACATACTAAGCTAGTTATTTATCGCCCATTATCGCTATTGTTTGCAACATTACTAAGCGAGCTATTTATCGCCCAATCGCTAGTATTTTGCAACATACTAACGTATATGTTATCGCCCATATCGCTATGTTTGCAACATACTAAGTCAGTATATTTATCGCCCATATCGCTATGTTGGCAACATACTAAGCGTATATTTATCGCCCATATCGCTATTGTTTGCAACATACTAAGCGTATATTTATCGCCCATATCGCTATTGTTTGCAACATACTAAGTCCAGTATATTTATCGCCCATATCGCTATTGTTTGCAACATACTAAGCGTATATTTATCGCCCATATCGCTATTGTTTGCAACATACTAAGCGTATATTTATCGCCCATATCGCTATTGTTTGCAACATACTAAGTCCAGTATATTTTCCTTTCGTGTGCACGTATTTTGTCTTGTCTTATTGACATCCTTTCTTGAATTCCATCGTCCTTCGATGTGCTGTCATGAAACTTATTAACGAGATGATATAATGAGCGTTGTGTTAAAAGGAAAATCAAAGTCGACAGACATTAAAATGTTTCGAATTTGAGTTTTCAGTGACCTTACTAATATACAGGGTGATTCAAAAGTCGGGTTACATAGGGAAATATTGTGTTATGTAATGATACAGGGGAATAGTCACATCACATGTTCGATATGGCCACCGTTAACGGCAATGCACTTGTGCAGCCAGCTAGGAATATCACATCAATGCGCTCCTCCTTCGATAACATCTCATAACTCATTTACCTGCAAAGAAACAGAAAAGCCCTATGTAACCTGACTTCTGAATCACCCTGTATACAGTATATATATATATATATATATATATATATATATATATGCTTCATTCATAATATTTAAATTCAGTTTGTGAATGTTGGAGGCTCGTAAACATTTTTAGTTATTAAATTTCATATTTTAGCTTATACTTGAGTATATTTGCTTGCTTACAAATACTTCACCCGACCATCAACAAGTTCCTCCTCTTCTAGTAAATGTACTTGCTTTAAAATGTATTGTAATTTTTTTTTCTTTTAATAGAATTACCGATATTTTTTGTATCTAATTTCGCTCCTTTGAAAATGTGTTTTTTTGCGGCGTCTGTTTCCTCGGCTACATATTGCAAGAGTGGTCATTTCTAATTATCATAATTAAGAGACTGATGATCCCTTTACATGAAAATAGTCTTTAACTTTTCCTTTGTCGCTCTAATTTCAAATTAATCCGTTAGGCTTTACTACTTCCTCCTTTCATCTAGGTTCAATATAATTTCTTTGATCTGTATGTATTTATAGTATTAGTGTGTGGTGTTTGGGAATGGTATGTTGTGGCTGTTGTTGAAAGTAGTGAAAGTGTAACGTTTGATACCACTGTTAGTAGTGAGTATATACTTCTACTGTTGCTGGATTACATGAACAAAATCGAATTTCATAATGTCGATGTTCGACCTTGTGCAATTCGGTCATATTCTAGAGCGACCTTCTACAATTCACTTATATTCTAGAATCTAGAGCGACCTTCTACGATTCAGTTATATTCTAGATCGACCTTGTGCAATTCGGTCATATTCTAGAGCGACCTTCCGCAATTCGGTCATATTCTTGAGCGACCTTCTGCAATTCGGTCATATTTTAGATCGACCTTCTGCAAATATATGGATTTCAAATGAAAATAAAAAGTTTAATATTTTAACTGAGAGTAACTAACACATTTCAGATTTTCAGTGAAAATTACTAACCTAACCTAGTGTAACCTAAACTGGCATAATGTAACTTAACCTGACCTAATTTAAACTAACTTAACGTGAATTTAACTGGCCTATATAAGGTCGAGATTGCGACATTATGCAAGTTCAGAAATCTTGGTGTCGACATTATGTATGTCAACTGTTGTTGATAGTTTTTGGCGTGAGTTTGATACTTTTTTTAATCAATATCCTGACGAGGAAAGTAATACTGCAGCATTTGATAGAGGGTTTTGATCTCTTTTGACAAACAATAGTATTCTGTCCCTTGCAAAATTTTAATTCTCGTAGAAACATGTTATTGTTGACTGTTCTTCTTTTATCCCAACATGACTCGGAGACAAGAAGATTGTGTCTGCAATCTCCTCTAGGAGTCTTTTGTCATATTTATACACAACTTTCTTTACAAAAGTACTGCCTCATATCGGCTCCGAGTATCTATATACACAATTTAACGGGTGTTGGTACATTCTTTTTTGTAATGTAATGCTTTTACAGAACAAATCATATTTACATATTTGGGGAACACCTATTTAGTGGATTCGTTCTTATATCTTCCTTCTGTTGTTTTATGTAATTTCTAAAGCCTGAGTTAATTAAATTCAAGATACAATCTACCAATCTCAATTTCTCTCTCTCTCCTCTCTCTCTCTCTCTCTCTCTCTCTCTATATATATATATATATATATATATAAAATAGCATCGTTATCTAGTTATTTGTACAAAAATTTCTTCATATGTAAAATAATTTGACTTTTTTTATTTTTTTTATTTCTTAAAACTTGCGTTTAATGAGGAGAAAATTACTTCGTCTGTTACAAAGCCTCCGAACTCATTAAAGGCATAAAGGGAGTTTAAAAAAATGCTTTTGCAAACTTCTACTGTCTGAGAACACACACACACACACACACACACATATGTGTGTGTGGGGGGGGGGGGGGAGATTGTCATTTTTTAAAGAAATTGTAAAGAAATTCAAATGAACAAGACACCAAATGGCTGGCAAAGAGATACCATCTCATTGTTTTCGTGGTCTGAAGAGAAAAGTAAAGTTCTATTGATGGTAAATGCGGCTTTTGAAACAAGACAACGAGCGAACGATAACAACCAAAGAGTTGTGAAACAAGCAAGAACAAAACAAACTCGAACAATTAAGAAGTTTAAGCGTCGTACCTAGCAATCGAAGTGTGAGTTGAAGGCATAATGCGAGTAAAACTTTCCGTACGATGAGATCGGGTAAAGGAGCTCTCAGATCGAGGGAACGAAAATTATTCAAGAGAGTTTCGGTTGGCTAGTAAACGAGTGTTACCGAGTCCATTCAAGGACGTACGGAAAACAATTAAGATTTGTGGAATACAAAACTTTTGAAAAGATATTATTCCACTTGCGTAACATAAAAAAATGTACGGTTATTGTACTTTTCTATAACATAACAGAAACAAAAGGTGGAGATTATTGAGTCTATCCCGATTGTAAAATCTCTAGAGGTATAAGAGTAAATTAAGGTTTGGGGGTTGTTTCACCTCCTTCCTATAGTAAAGGTTACGTGACGGAGGGAACCTATAGCTTTACGTGGGATCGGAACTATCTACAGGGTCGCCACTTTATCTGAACACGGAGGACGGTCCCACATTTAACTACCAAACAGACCCAACGCTTAACCATACTGACGAGGAACATTATACTGCGCACTTAAAAGAGCATTTTGGTCCCTTTCTGTCCTTCAGCGAGATATCTCGCCGGAAAGGATATAAAGATGCTCGAAGTACCTGTTCCAAACTGTAAAATGATCGGACAGGAAGACTGTGCATCTGGACAGGTAGACTGTACGTTCGAACAGGGAGACTGCATTAGGGCGGAGTGAAAAACTCATTTTTCGAATTTTCAAATTGGCTAGTGTGGAAAATGTGTGGAGTAGTGAGGAAATAAGCTGGTATAAATTTAAAATCATAACATTAATATCTTCAGGTGCCACAATGACCTTCAATATTGAAAAAAATTGAAAAAAGCAGATTTTAACCAATAATTACAGAAGAGTCCACGATGCACAATAGACAAGAATTTATTCACACTTGTATAAAAATAGCTCAGTCAACCTTTAAAAAAAGTTTCTATTCTCTAAAAACAGTTTTCTATAGTCAGCTCACTCAGCTGTCACATGAGTACCTCGGTTCAGTGTAGCTGTCGCTCTCGTAGCAGGTCGGTGTTCTGTTGTTGGCGTTACTCAGATAGTCTAAACTATATTTCTTATATATTTTGCATTTCTGTATTGTGTTGCCCTAAGTTTGCCATGTACTATTAACTGAAATTAACGTATAATTGATATTAGCTCTTTCTTTTTCAGATTTGTATACTTTCAAAATGTCTCGAGTTTGTGCAAAATCAACCAGGGCCTCAACTGAGTGCCCCATGTTTGGTATGGGGGAAGATTTGTGGCACAGGAATCTTCCTACATACGAAGGAGTTTTTAAATATTACTTGTTTGTAAGAAACGATTTGAAACAGATACTAATAAAGATCCTTCAATATCTCAATTATTAGAACAAGTTGTTGATAAATTGAAAACAATTTGGGAAAGTGCTTCCGTCCCAATTCTGTCAGACAGGCGAATTGAAACAATGTTCAGAAGCTACCACGAAAAGTATCGTGTCATTATGAAGCCATACCAAAGCAGGAAAAATTCTGAAGCTTACAAAGCAAAGATTGATATGTTCAAAAAAGAAGCACACACGAAACTTTTTGACATTGCAGCGTGCAAGTGCAAAGTACTAACACAATGTTCTTGTCCCAAAGAAAAAACGGTTCCAAAGGAAGAAGTGACGTTCCTCTTAGATCAAAGGAGTGAAAGGAAACTGTTTATTGATAGAGTAGATATTACACTCTCAAAGAAAAAAGCATCTACGTTGCTAAGAAAGCAAAAAGAAGCTGTGAGGCTCACCAAAGAATCTTCACAGGAGAAATTGCAGGATACAAATGTTGAATTATCATCATCGACATCAAATAGTGAAAGTGAATCTGGCGAAATATCAGACGATACATTTCCAGAGCCAGTTAGCTCGAAGAGAAAGCTCGAACAACCTGAAGAACAATTATTCAAGAAAAGGAAAACTACAAATCTACCTTCAGTGGCTACTGCTTGTGACAGGACTGCAGTTTCAGATCGAGCTGCAGCATTCATTGTTAGTGCAGTATTGCAAGATATTGGAGAAGTTTCTATTGACAATACATCTGAAGTAGTGGATAGGAGTAAAATCAGAAGAGAAAGACAAAAGAAGAGATCAGAAATTATGAAAGATCAAAATCAGGTCCCAATCAGAGGAATCTATTTTGATGGTCGAAAAGATTCTACACTCTTCCAAGAAAAAAAAGAGTCCAAAGTATATCAGAAGAAGGTAACAGAAGAACATATCACTTTAGTGAGAGAACCTGGTTCAGATTATTTGGGCCATTATTCTGTGAATTCTGGATCAGCTGAAGAAATATGTAAAGGAATGTTTGAGTATATTGGAAATAATGACATGAACCTGGAAAACCTTGTTGCCATTGGATGCGATGGTGCAGCAGTCAACACTGGAGAAAAGGAGTCGTTATAAGGCTTATAGAATTGAAGCTGAAGAAGCCAGTTCAACATTTAGTGTGCCAGCTCCATGCCAATGAATTGCCATTACGCCATTTAGTTGCAAAGCTGGATGGAAAACATCTGGCCCCCTCGGATTCACCGGTCCTATTGGCAGGGAATTAGAGAACTGTGAGAGTCTTCCTATTGTCGAGTTTGAAAGGATTGATGCTGAGGAACCAACTGTAGACTGTGAAGATCTTAGCACCGACCAAAAATATCTAATTGATATTCATCAGGCCATAACAAAGGGATATTGCTCTCCAGATCTTGCTCATTGTAGTCCATGCAAAATGGCACATTCACGATGGCTGACTACAGCAAATCGTTTGCTTCGTCTATACGTTTCAACTGTAAGTCCATCTGAGAACCTCATGAACATTGCTTCTTTTATAATGAAGGTCTACATCCCAATGTGGTTTTCTATTAAGCAAAGTACGTCTTTGTCAATGGCTCAAAACATGTTTTCAAAACTATTGAACTAACAAGAACACTGAATGACGAAGTAAAGGATATTGTAAACCCTGTCATACAAAGAAATGCATTTTTTGCAAATCCAGAAAATATTCTAGCATCAATGATTCATGATGACCGCAGTGCCATAAGAGAATTAGCGTGGAGGCGAATAAAGAAAGCAAGGCAAACAAACAAGGAAAAAGTTGTGAGGCGTTTCACAGTACCTGTTATTCAATTTGAAGCTACTGATTATACTGATTTAATTAATTGGCAAAAATGCATTGTCACTGAACCACCTGTGACAAGACACCTGACAGAAAATGAGATTGAAGAATTCATAGAAAACAAGAGTACCCCTCCATTCGAGAAATTCCCTTGTCATACACAAGTAGTAGAAAGAATGGTAAAATTAGTGACTGAAGCATCATCAAAAGTATTTGGATTGAACGCGCGAGATGGCTTCATAAGATCAACACTTCAGTCACGTAAAAAAATGCCATCATTCGAAAGTAAAGCTGAATATAAAGTTTAAATAAAACGTTAATAGAAAAAAACATGCGCAAGGATGGGTGGTTAGGAGGGCATGGGTGGAGCTCGACACGCAGCCACCTCCTCGTGATGAGTTCTGGATTATTTAGATCATTAATCAAAAGAACATTGATCTAAATAAACTAAGAGCTGCGTAATTCAGTAACTATTTTGGTAATTGGAACACTTAATATATAATAATAACAAGTAAGTTTCAGTTATTGTACTAATGCAGAATATAAGAAAATCATTATATTTCACTTTTTTCGACGGCTTTGTGGCACCTGAAGATATAATTTCGCAGGACTAATATTTATGCACAGTCATTATCTATAGCACCCACATATTTTCCGCACTAGCCATATTTGAATTTCGAAAAAAAGTTTAAAAACCTCATTTTCGATCCGCCCTACTGTGCATCATTCGTGATTCAAGTAACCCTTGAAAATTGACAAAGACGTAAAACTCTCAGCATTCTCGTACTGAAAGTGATTATGAAATCCAGAAAATATTCGCTTAACAAAACGAGTAAATGGAGCCAAGCAATTATACGAGGGCAGGATGAGAGCAAAAACTCTCTCTCTCCATCAAATTTCACCACCGAAAAAGGATAACGTTGAAGAGTCGGTTGCAGAAAAGAAGTGGACGCTGACGAAAAAGTATTTCAAGGATTTGAAAAAAAAAAGAAAATTTGTCAAAATATGGACAATTAAACCATTTTTAGCGACCATAAAAAACATATTTCATAAGTGGAATTTATATAAAATATATACAGTATATATATATATTTTTTTTTGTTAAAAATTAAAAATTTACCATTTGAAAGCTTACATAAGTATATATATATACTATATATATATATATTATAATTTATATATATATATATATATATATATATATATATATATATTATATATATATATAATATATATATATATATATATTAATACAGACCGTGCATGGATCGTGACTCAGTTGCCCACGTCGGGCTAACATAATGAAAAAGAAAAAAATATAGTGTTTGTCATTAACCATTACTTTTCGGATAATAGTGGATTTAATTTTCCCAAAACGGTTTTTGTTCCATGCACGGTCTGTGTGTAAAATAAAAGTTTCTCAGGGGACTATTCTAAGTTATATATAAATATATATTTATATATATATATGGGATGAATTTCACAATTAAACACGTCATTCCCTGAAGAGGTGTACTTCTGAATACACGAAAGAGCTTGGAATCATTTTTCCTTTTCCTTGTGGATTTGCATCATATATATATATATATATATTATATATATATATATATATATATATATATATATATACGATTAACAAACGGCCACGAGTCACACGGTCGTGAAGAAAGTAAAAATCCTCTCTCTCTCTCTCTCTCTCTCTCTCTCTCCTCTCTCTCTCTCTCTCTCTCTCTCTCTCTCGAAAATCCAGAAAATCCCGTGAAAGAATTCAAGGGGTACAGAAGAAGAAAAAGTTTGAGAACCGCTGGTCTATAAAGCAACAATACTATCTTAAATTCGGCATAGCTCTTGTTTTTTCGACAATTACAATCAAATTCGGCAATGCAACAAGCGACATTATTATCTTAAATTCGGCATAGCTCATTGTTTTTTCGACAATTACAATCAAATTCGGCAATGCAACAAACAATCCGACATTGACTACTTACAAATGTCTAATGTTATTAACATTAGACATTTCGCGATAAGTTTCGGCTTTTGAAATATTTTTTTAGGTTTTTCCCACGTTAGTTCGACAAACTGTCGCACATATTCAACAATTTTCTATCACTTTAGTATTTGCCCAAGCACATCACTAAGTAAAGCAAAACTGTTCGACATTTTAACATAGTGGCATAGTGCGGACGTCACAAAACCTAAATCACTAATGTAACTTACTCCGTTTTAAACCATTGAAAATATGACGTATGAAGTAGCAAATATGACGTGTCCTTATGCGAATGGTTATCCTTATAATGAGGTAATTTGGATCTTTTCTTTTATAGCACCCCCAATTTCTTCTTTCCCGATTAGGTCAACTGTACGCCCTTGAGAATTGGTTAGGTTAAGTCGTGATATTTTAACGAAATTCTAACGAATATTTTAACGAAAATATCACGACTTAAACCTAACCAATTCTCAAGGGCGTACAGTTGACCTAACCTGGAAAGAAGAAATTGGGGAGGGGGGGGGGTGCTATAAAGGAAAAGATCCGGCAATTGAAAGTTTGATAAATAAATACGTTAATTTTTCTTTTACTTACGTCGATATATACAGAAATTATATGAAAATTGTCGAATATGTGCGACATTTTGTCGAAATAATATGAGGAAAACCTGAAACAAATGTCAAAAGTGGAAATCTTTTGCGAAATGTTTAAATGTCAATCACATTTCCAAAAATTTAAATAGCCAATGTCGGGATTGTCTACTACATTGTCGAATTTTATTTTTATTTATTTTTTTTATATATTTATTTACAAATATATAGAAAATTTCTATAAATGAGTATAATTTCATTATTAAAATAAATATAATAATTAGATTTAATTATATAATTACGTAATAAATATAATTACGAGGATTTTTGTAAGTTTTTATTGTAGACTTAAAAACCTAAAAAGAACTTAGTTTTTATTATATTTTGAACGTTTATAAACTGCAATTTTTTTTTTTATATAAATTTTTTAAATTCTGCAAATTTTTATGAATGGGGCATTAAAAAGTCTCATCGTTAAGTGCCACTGATGGATAGCGAGGATTTAGCATCTATAATGCTCGCGCGCACACACACACACACACACACACACACACACATAGAGAGATTATCACTAATATACAGGGTATAAACAAATTATCTTTACAACTTCTCTCTCAAATAAAAATAATAGGAAACGAGTTACACGTACCGTTTTTGCGCCATCTGTGAGAGAAAGTAATAAAGTTCCACATGACAGTTGTTAGATGTCAGATTATCTATTGTACAGGGTGGACACAAATTACGAAATTGGTACGAAATTCCCTTAACGTGTATTTGCAAAATCGGTGGATTGGCAGTGGGGGACCCATCTCTTGGCCGGCCAGATCACCAGACATAACACCCTGTGACTTTTTTCTATAGGGTTATGTAAAGGACTGCGTGTACACAACTCCAGTGGCCAACATCGACGATTTAAAGACCAGAGTTGCTGCTGCTGTTGCAAGAGTTGACGTTGAAATGTTGCAGCGTACATGGATGGAGATAGAATACCGTTTAGACGTCTTACGTGTGACAAATGGTGCCCATGTTGAATGTGTTTGAGGTTATGCGAAACTTTATTACTTTCTTTCACAGATGGCGCAAAAACGGTATGTGTACCTCATCTACTAATATTTTAATTTGAGAGAGAAGTTGTAAAGATAATTTGCGTACACCCTGTACTTTACTGCTAAAATTCGCAATGTTCACAATGGTCTCACTGTTCGCACGAGAAATACATGCATGCCTGTCATCTTTAGGAGTGAGGAAGTATAATATATACTTTATAAGAAGTTTAATACAAAGAATAATGATGACATTAATGATGACAACAGTAATTAAATAATAATAAATAATAACAGTAATAAGAAAAGAGTGTGTTCGGTAACTTTATTCGGTAAATTATTGCATAATTCTACCACTAAATAAGTGTAAGAATTTCTACTACATTTGAAGAGTAGAGATTGCCTTTGAGATACGGAAGTGCGAACGTGGAGGGAAATACAAACGTAGAAAATAACGAAATATAGTTAGTTGATAAATAAAAAAAAGAGGGATAAAGTTTCGGATAAAGACTATTAGTAAAAGT
>JAJOZX010004541.1:147500-295000 GCA_023014485.1 Bathynomus jamesi
CAGATCCCAATCCAAACCGTGACACCGATGGTGTTGACTTCCTTCTCGAGGATTAGGTGAGGATTTTCACTTGCCCAGTAGAGAGAATTATGTCGGTTGACGTGGCCATTTAATTTAAAAGATGCTTCATCACTCCAGATGATCTTTTCAGGAAAGGTGGCGTCCATTGCACAGAGTTGTCGAAAGATCCCACAAAACTCCACGCGACGGTCATGATCATCTTCGTTCAGTGCATGGAGCAAGTGTGGACGATATGGCCTCAAGTGGGCATCGTGTAGCATTCTTATAATTGATCTTTGTGAGATGCCAAGTTCTTGCTCAGCTCGTCTGGTGGACTTCCGTGGACTACGAGCGAAAGCAACTTCAACAATCTGCTTGTTTTCGTCGGTACAGACAGACCTTGGTCGTCCTGGTCTTGGAAGATCTTCACATGAACCTGTTGATTCAAAGCGTTGAATGAGGCTGGCTACCGTGTCTCTTTTTATTGAACGATCAAATTTCTTTAAATCGGCGGCATGTCTCGCTCTTGTCTGTTCGGTAAAATTTTTTTACAATGAAGACACGTTCTTCCATTGTAAAGCGTTGGTTGCTCGCCTTTGCCATAATTGGGGCTTTCAAAATTGACCGAAATAAGATGTGTTCACAACCACCAGCTGCGACAAACTGAATTAAACGGTTAGCCTAGCTAGGCTACCCGTTTAGCCTAGGCTATCGGGTGTTACGTAATCGATGCAATTATCGCTAGAAACTTCCAAAGCTGAAACATCAAAAAGCTGCCCGGTTACTTCTGCCTCACCCTGTATATATATATATATATATATATATATATATATATATATATATTAGAATTTTTTTTCAAGTTAAGGTGCTTAGATGTGTAAAGAGAAATGAAATTGCCGACACCGATATATACATTGTAAAATTTAATTCCACTGGAGGGAAACACATAGCACTTTCGTGTCTAGAGGTGCAGGGGGTTAACAATGTAAAAACCACCTCTTGACGCGAAGGTTTTATGGGTTTCCCTCGGGTGATGAAATGTCTCCAGTTTATTAATTCCTATCTTGTCGAAGCCGGGTGGTCAGTCCCCGCGTCTCCTAGTCAAAGGTCCAGGTTCGAATCTTGGGGGCGCATAAAATTTTTAACACATATATATATATATATATATATATTTAAATATCGGTAGTCTGTATGGATCAAATACGGTTCAGATAAACTTTACAGCGTATTTTTATTTTCCTTCAGACGTTTCGAACTGTTTCGTTTCCATCTTCAGTGAAGAGACTCTTCAATCTTCAAATACGAGGGTTGTTCAAAAAGCAAGTTTACAAAGTTGATTACAGGTGCATTATGCATAGTACAATAATGTTGGTATTACAATATTTTGTTAGGCATGTGTGGCAACACTGTAAAGTGGCAACATCCAGGGTCACCACGAACCAAAAAGTTCAAGATTGCACCATCAGCTGGTAAGGTGATGACAACGATTTTTGGGGACCATCAAAGTGTTTTGCACGTTGAATTCATGCAAAAAGGGACAACAATAAATGTCACTTCTTACTGTGAAACTTTACAGCACTCCGCACGGCTATCAGAAGAAAACGTTCCAGGTTGCTTAATGTAGGTGTGGTGTTCTTGCATAACAATGCACGTCCTCACACTGCAAATCAAACACGCCAACTTTTGGAATCGTTCCACTGGGAAGTCATGGAGGAAAACAGTTTCAAAACGATCCTGATGCAGAAGCGGCCGTACGAAACTGGTTTAAAACTAAGAACCCTACATTTTACTCGACCGGCATCGGAAAGCTTGTCCCACGCTACGACAAATGTTTGAATCTGTTTGGTGATTATGCAGAAAAGTAGTAATAAGTTGTTGTTGAAATACTTGTAATAATTACATGTCTCGTAATAAAACAACTTCTTCATAGTAAAAACATAGTAAGAATGAATAGTTATTTTAATTGGTTATTTGGATATGGGGACCATTACTTTGTTGGAATAAATTTAGTTTGAAGGAGGAGTTATTGTTATTTATTATTGGTTTATTTTTGAAAATGTATAATGATTCTAAAATCCTTAAGTCTTTCGGGTTATTAACGCGCGTTAGAATTTCAAATTTATTTTTGGGGGTGATCATGTTAAACACTATAAGTTCGGATGGGTGAATAAGGTGAATTTGGCCAGGGTACTGTTTGTTCTGACGGATAAGCCCAAATATTAGGATAAACGCATCCGAAATTGAAGCTGCGTACTACCAATATACGCAACCTTACAACTATCGCACTTGTATTGATAAATAACATTTGGGAAAATATTTTCTGGGGGTCTATCTTTAAATTTAAAGAAATTTTAAATTGTAAAGGAATTAATAAGCGCAAATCTAAAATTAATTTGAGGATAATAAATTGTTAAGAATTTACTTAATCCATTCCGAATACGTTAAAAAACATAACCATAATATAAAAGTGTAATGTATCTTACTTCTTTTTCTACCACATAAGTAGGGATTTGTTTTTTTACAAAAGATGCTCACAAATCATTTTTACTAACTATGAAAGACTCGTGCGGAATATTTGTTATTTAGAAAATATTGTGTCAAAAATTTAATCTCAAGATCCAAAGATAAAACAACTGGGACACAACCTGTAACTCCTTTTAGTAATAATGTTATAATGGCATTTATTTCATATTTGTAAAACATGCAACGTTTGGAATACTGAAATAAATATATGAAATATTCGCCATTGTGTTGATCTTGTTATTTATTTGTAAACTTCGGTTTATATATATATATATATATATATATATATATATATATATATATATATATATATATATATATAATATATATATAAAGGGTGATCCAGAGAAATGGGACCCAAAAGAAACCCCTGTAACTCTTAAAGTATAAGTCCTTTTATAAAATCATACGCATCATTCGAAAGAGGATAGTTACAAGTTTGTACAGGATTGTATAGGTTTTGACAATACAAGATAAGATACAAAACAAAATAAAAGTGTTAGTTAAAACTAACCCTTCAAGATGACTGCATGGACTGTGGAACAGCTGCGTTTCATAACTGAGCAATATTATGAGCATGGAAGAAGTGTAGTTTCAGCTCAAAGATCTTTCAAGACAAATTTTCAGATGTCAAAATCACCTTCTAAGAGCTGAAACTACACTTCTTCCATGCTCATAATATTGCTCAGTTATGAAACGCAGCTGTTCCACAGTCCATGCAGTTATCTTGAAGGGTTAGTTTTAACTAACACTTTTATTTTGTTTTGTATCTTATCTTGTCTTGTATTGTCAAAACCTATACAATCCTGTACAAACTTGTAACTATCCTCTTTCGAATGATGCGTATGATTTTATAAAAGGACTTATACTTTAAGAGTTACAGGGGTTTCTTTTGGGTCCCATTTCTCTGGATCACCCTTTATATATGTGAATTCGGGAATATCCTTAATTGACATTTAGTCCCGGAACATTGGCAAAGCAAACATTAATTCGGTCGTATTTGCATCAAAGTAATTGAATTCATTCAGACTTTGATTTCTTCAAAGAATTTGCATGTATTGTTCGTTATTATTATTATTATTATTATTATTATTATTATTATTATTATTATAAAGGATCCAGACAAGCATCTCTTTCCCCTAGAAAGTTAGTTACCTTTTTTGACATTTTCTCTACAGATAGGAGAGGAGGTGACATCGGAATGTACATAAAAAGTACAATCACTGAAAATTGACCCATTTTGTATTACGGATCCTCATTTCGAAACGCGCGATAATGCTTACTTTCGAGGCAACCAATGGTAACATACAAACCACCTAACGGAAGTGTATATAAATAAGTATATAAACACCTTGCAGGATCTCATCGAACATCAATCTTTAAAGAGTTCGCGCATGCGCTTCATCGCCGGGGATTTTAATACAGATTTAACGAAAATAGGGACGAACTGTACCGTCAGATCACTGTGAAACACATTCATTAACCAAGGTTACAGAACCATAATCACCCGATCAAATCATTTCTCTTCAACTACATATGAACAGATACAGACCCACGATACATAAGTATAGTGCCCCTTTGGCACTATAATAATTGTTAATTATATGATCATGTATATCTGGACCTCGTCGGGCCCTTTCCCTACTCCGATGGTTACACGTACCTCCTTACTTGCATCGACGGTTTCAAATATTAAATTCAAAAGCGCAAGGCATAATGAGCCAAATAAATTAAAAATAAAATTGTGTCGCAAGCTTGAATCAGCTTCATTGATGACCTCTACACGTACTGTAAATAATATAATCACCAAATTTGAAAAATTTGAAGAAACATTTTTCATGGGTTGCCTTTAGTGAGTCTTGTTTCATCATTAACAAAAATATACCTATGGTTAAAATAAACAATTCCTGGTTGATCCCCGGTTTAAAAGGCAGCCATCGAAGAAAAACGTAAATTATACAAAAATACGAAGAAAGGTTTATTACCTAAAGAATACACTTACGCTGGAAACAAACTTAGCAAATACTAATTTCTATAAATGTAAATTCGGAAAATATAAGGTCGATCCCAAACAATACTGGAATCTCATTAATTAATAGAGCGATCAATAAAATACACTCAAGGCACCTTTATATACCCGATAAACTATTAAGTGATAAGGAGTCCATTACAGACACATGCGGCGAATATTTTAAGTACTTTTAACGAATATTTCATTGAAATGAGAGTTAAACTCGCGCCCCAATATCCCACCCACGTCGCGGTCCTTCGATACATACCTATAGAAAGTCTCCTAACGCACACTTTCTTCTGGTCACCCACACGGGCATTCGATTTAATAACAGCCATAAGACAATTAAAAATAAAATTAAAAAATATGCACTAGATACAATATTAAACGAAATACGCCCGAATTTACTGTCATAATAATTGCACCCGATCTCGCAAAGCTCATTACCCAACATTTACATTCAAAGCGATATCTTTCCAGATTTTGATAATAAAAAGCCACTCCTATAGAAAGTTTATTTCCACAACAGTTTCGATGCCCACTGGCATCCTCTTCGGGTGGATACAGAAAAACGAAACTCTGTCTATTAGAGTGGGTTTTTATCATATTTTGACCTTCACGTAGAAAAGTGAAGTTTTTTGCATCTTTCCAGATCGATTTAAAAAGGGTTAAGTATGTATACCTTATTTTCAAACCAGGTGTCAAATCTTCCCCTTCAAACCACAGACCTATCTCCCTCTCCTTCCAACCATCAGTAAACTGTATGAAAAAGTATAAAATCAAATAATACATTTATACTAAAACACAAAGTAATACACAAACGGCAATTTGGCTTTCAACAAAACCTCACGATTAACGATAATCGTCATATTAGAAATTGGCAGCAATTCTCACGATAAAGACTTTATTAATATAATCGTCCTACTCGATTTGACACAGTACCTCATGGCATACTCTTGAACAAAACTTAAATATTACAGCTTCAGGTGAATACCCTCAAGATTGTTCCGCTCATACTTGAGTAACGAGACTCGATTTATAGCGCGTGATTCTCATACTTCACAGACAAGAGCCATATCTAACGGAGTGCCTAATTGGAGTATTCTGACACTTGTCTTGCTATTCCTTTATAGAAATGAGTTTCATGAATCATTCACTAACTCCTTTTGTTATACCAGTACGCTGATGACACGACAATCATTGCTTTCAACAAAGACGTGTTGACATTCCAAACAGCTTCCAATAATGAACTGCAAAGAATTTATTTATTTCTTAGCGTCGACAAACTGTCGTTAAATAATACAAAAAGAAGTTTATATATTCAACACTAAAAGATAAAAACGGTCTTTTAAATGTAAGTATAAATACAATCCCGATAAAACGAGTGCAGTCGGCCATACTTTTGGGGATTACCCTCAACGCAAACCTACAATTTAAACAGGACAGTGAAGACCTCCGAAACAAATTAGCTAAAATCGCATGCATAATCTCAAAAGCAGGTGTGGTGGTGTGGTGGTGTGGCACTCCCAAAACGAGTCTTCAGATCCACATACAACATACCCACAGAGCTGCATTGGCGCTTACGGAAATGTACGATATTATCAATTCAGCCACTGCTAGTGATGCAAAAAATAATAATTAGGAAGATTTATATCGTAAATCAAACAAGCATAATGAAAGTACGGACTTAATGTTCCACGATTTAAAAATTCTAAAATTAAAAGATATTTGCAAACTACACATTGTAAATCCATTCTCAACCGTCGTTCAAAGTTCAAAGCCATCGTGAAGTAAGAGAGTTGGTAAAAAAAAAATGCACACGATTTCAAAATGAAATTAGAAAATAACTATACAAGATAGGATTAAATAACAAAATTCATTAAGCAGATAAAAGTCAAAATGTTTAAAAATTTCCAAAATCAAATAAAAATTAAATGGTCTGCGATATTAGTGGAAAAAAAATAAGACATTTTAAAAATTCCAAGGAAACAAATCGGGTGATCTTGATGGCCATTGAAAAGGAGACCTGTGGGAAATTAAGCGTCCTGGAAAATGTTCATTAAGCTATTGCATTGGCAGGTTGGAAGTGTGTGCTGTATCCTCATCTTGCTGGAACCACACGCCTCTTTCTTCCTGTATACGCCTCCAAAAATAACCATCAAGAATTTGGACATATCGTTCACCATTTACTGATACGACTTCCTCATTTTTTTTTAAAGAAATATGACCCGTAATTCCTTTGGACACTAAGTCCACACCAGATTATCTTTGGGGAATGCAATGGCTCTCAACAACCTCTACAGGTTTAGCAAATCTCCCAAAATGGGTGTTTTATTTGTACACTAATCCATTGAAGTAAATATGGCACTCATCACGGAAAATAATGACTTTCATCCTTATTTCATTTCTGTTTACTAAACCCGCAACAAAAACGGGTTATTTAATATAATAAATTTTGTCCACTTAATGCATTTTGTTATTCAATCCTATATCCTATAATTTCATTTTGAAATCGTGTACATTCTTTTGGACCACCCTGTATTATAAGATCGAACTGTAATATCTCCATTCTGCCTCCTACCTCCATTCCAATCTTCTTCGACCCTTCTCTCCACTCCATACACCAATTACGGTTAAGATAATTAATTTCTCGCTGTAGAATAGCTACAAAATATTTTGCCAAAGATCAAAGTAGTAAATATTAATGTTTGTACAGTAATTTAATAGTATACGTATATAGACTTTATATTATATTATATTATATAATATAATATAATATAATATAATATAGACTTCATATTATATGGTAGATACGGTAGATTATACGGTAGATATTCTTCCAAATTATTGAGTAATTATCGGGAAATAATTACTTGTCTTCGTAAGGTTTGGCAAAAAATGTCCTAATTTTGATCTTGGGAGCGTCGTCGCGAGGCTGAGAAATAGATGAAAGGAGAAGGGAAGTCTTAATTAAAATGAATGATAATAATGGAATAATTTCCTTATTAATCATAGAAATAAAGGACATTTATATGTCAGTTATAGAAGCTGATAAAAATAAATTTAAAAGACAAAAAAAATATTAAAAGACAAAAAAAAAATTTTCAGCTGAATTCGGCGAAAATTCAGGACAATATCTGAATAATATATTATTATATAAATATTCCTAATGATTTTTGGCACTATTTCTTTTTTTCCAAAATCGTATAAAAAACAAAACTTGTTTTTGTCACAACACGTTTTGTACTTTTCTAAATCACGAAAAATGATCAAAAAACCTTTAATTTATTTGCCTATCCATTCCGATAAAATTCCGATAAAAGCAAGGATAATTTATAATTTACAATTTATAATTTATAATTTTTAATTTATAATTTATAATTTAACTGAAATTACGAGTAAACCGAGGTTTCTTGCCGGGGGGATCTAATTTAGTGTTTCTTAAATGTGGCGGAAGGGGCGCAAATTTTTGGAGGTATTAAAAGGTATTAAAATTGATAGATTTTTGTTGAATAATAAATGCTGATACTGTATATATATATATATAATATATATATATATATATATATGGGGAAGAAGGATGTTTTTTAGTTTTATGAGAAACGTAAAGAAATTATGATAATTTGCGTTCAAAGTACTAATGAAAGCGTAGCATACGCTATTTCGCAAAGATGAACTTGATACGAGTCATCCTACTGTGGTTGATTACAACAACTTTTTAAGCGAGGTAAGTTACTTAGATGGGAAACTAAACTAATCTTAACTATACCTAACCTAACTTAACGTAACCTAACAACCAAACCTAACCTAACCTAACCAACCTAACAACCAAACCAAACCTAACCTAACCAACCTAACACAATCAAACCTAACCAACCTAACAAACAAACTTAACCTAACCAAACACAACCAAACCTAACCTAACGTAATCTAAATAGCTTTCTTACATATTCTAGATTAACCTAACGACTTAACCTAACCAATCGTCAAGGGCGTACAGTTGACCTAACAATTGGTTAGGTTATGTCGTGATATTTTCGTTAGTTAGCATTATAAGGCTAACTAACGAAGGCTGGGGGCCCTGATCTTCAGGTAATCCCCCCAAAAAATAGTAGCTAGTAGCTACTTTAAAGGCAAATTGTTATAATTTTGTTCGTTTCTCCAAAAAAAGAATGTTATTTTTGTAGTTCATAAAGCTGAAAAGACCCGGGAAGAATATCTACCCCTGGTTTATAGGTTATATTTAAATGTACGTGATCTACAAATATATGTCAAGGTGTTTATGTTATATCATACAATATCTTTTGTTAACCCATCATATTTATACACTTAATGTTACAATTTTTCCTCCCCTTTAACTTACTGCATAGAATTTATGTTCTGCAATACATATATACAGGCCCTCTCAGAGGTCCAGAGAGGTTCGGGCCACTTCCAGCTTTTGAGGCCCATAGCTAAACCCAATTATTACTTTCACTGCAAAACATTATATTCAAACCTGACAGTTTCTAAATTTGAGGCTCCCCTTAAGCTTGAGGCCCAGGCCAAATGGCCCTCCTAGCCCCCCTCTGATAGGCCCTGCATATATATATATATATATATATATATATATATACGAAATCTTTTATTAATTCAATTTATATCTTGCTTATTACATCTACGTGTAAGTTCCTTCTACATGTATAAATAGAACAATAAATGAAATGAAATTATAATAGTATAATAGGAGCGTCTGAAGCGCTCTTCAGTAAACCTCTTCATTACACAATTCCTACAATTCCATTTATATATGAAGCAATTTCAATGAATGTGGTTTCATATATCAAGGACGTGATGTGAAAGGAAAGGGTATACTATATATATATCTATAGATATATATATATATATATGGTGTAATGGTATCGCGTCTGACCGGCAATCGGAAGATCCCGGGTTCGATTCCCAGGTGGTTACCTCATTTTTTCATTTGTTTCGTTCTCTCTCTCTCGTCTTGCGCGGAATATCTCCTATACAAGCGTCGTTCTTTACGTTATTTATACTGCGTGTTCTTTGCAGTTGAATGTATATAATGTTACGGCATGCGGGAGGTGCCCCCTTGGGGCATTGGTTTCTGCGAGTATGTAGAAGAATTACGGCATTTGGAAGAGTGAGGCCCATGGTGTAATGGTATCGCGTCTGACCGGCAATCGGAAGATCCCGGGTTCGATTCCCAGGTGGTTACCTCATTTTTTCATTTGTTTCGTTCTCTCTCTCTCGTCTTGCGCGGAATATCTCCTATACAAGCGTCGTTCTTTACGTTATTTATACTGCGTGTTCTTTGCAGTTGAATGTATATATATATATATATTGTGTGTGTGTGTGTGTGGTGTGTGTGGTGTGGTGTGGTGTGTTACAGAAAAGGGCAAACTAAGTTATCAACGCTTTTTTTTTCACTTTTACTTCGCACTTCCGAAAAAATTCTTTCCACGTCACTGACTGCGAAGATTCAAAATAAATAGAAAAAAATATATAGAGAAATAAATAAATAAATAAATAAATAAATGTACAAAATTATACAAACTTTTTAAATTTAAAAAAATATGATTTGTGAGAATTCTCAATTAATTACAGATTTTAAAATAGTGATGAAGTCTCGAGTAGTAAAGTTTGATGAAAAGTTTGAAGAAGTTTTCTGTAAATAGTTTTTAACGTGATATATATATATATATATATGTATATATATATATAATATATATATATAATATAATTTTATAATTTTTTGGTGTGAAGGGGGGGGGAAGTACGACGTGTTTCTTGGGGTGTTTTTTTTTTAAGTCCCCCCCTCCCCCCGGTCAAAAAAATAGTTGTTTGTTTGTGTGTATTTTTTTCGAAAATGTTGCTAAAATGTAATTTTATTTAAAATCTAAACTTAGAAGTGTTTAAATGATGTAAAAAAAAAAAACCTTATGCCATAGATTAAGATCCTATTAACTCTTACTATTAAATATACAGGGTGTCCAAGAAATAATGGTGCAAAATTAATTGGTTATATTTTTCTTATTAATGGAGGTACGTACAAAATATATATGGTTGGTCACATTTTCAAACTGTTCAAGTTTATAACACTTTCATATAATGACCACCATTCGTCGTAAGTGCAACTACATGTGAATGTGTTAATACGTTTTCCATGTAAATGTAATAGCCTCTTCCTCCTCCTCAGATATATATATATATATATATATATATATATATATATATATATATATATATCGGGTCGGCAAAAAAAAAAAAAGGGAGGCCTTTTAAATCCTTCATATCTCGGCAAATACGGTACATAGAACCATGAAATTTTAGTATGTTAGTAGTAGGTAATTTTATGGTTTGTCAGCCATCTTTTAGCATTTTAGCTGAGAAATTGGATTCATGGCGAATATTCCAGGAAAATCTTGCTAATCAAAGGTTCAAGTTGATAATTAAAGCGATTTTAATTAACTAAGCCAACTGCGGGAGGTTTGGACAAGCTTCTCAAGAAAATCGATAAAACAGGAGATATCAAAAGAATACCAGGTAGCGGTATTAAATTTGGCCACCAAACAGTCCTGATTTAAATCTTGTCGATTACGGCCTTTGGGGAAATTTGTTACGGAGAATTTATCGGGTCAAAGTAAGAAATGTCGCTTATTTACGACAGTTGCTTCTGGAAAAATGGGATGAGCTACCACAAGAACAAATCAATAAAGCCATAGATGAGTTCCGTCCTAGACTGAAAAAGGTTGTAGAAGTTCGTGGTAAACACATCGAGCAGTCTTTTTTAACATCAAGGTAGCACCATATGTGAGTACTTTGTAACTTTTTATCCGCACATACAATGCAGTAGTAGTGTAAATAGAGAATTTCCAGTGGCATAAACAAATGTTCAATAAATCCGTAATTTTCATTAGTTTTCTTTGAAATCCACTCACCGTATAGGATATTTACTTAGTTGTGGGGTGTGAAAAAATATTGAAATCTGACCTTAACTTTGGATTTTACAACCAAAGTTCGAGGTCTCCCTTTTTTTTTGCCGACCCGATATATATATATATATATATATATATATATATATATATATATATTATATATATATATATATATATTATATATATATATATACGTAAACCTCACGTATGAAAAATTATTCATAATTTAGACAAGCACGAGAACAAATAATGAAAGTTAGACTCGGCAGAAAAATAGATCCGAATCTGTTGTTAAAATGAGGGGCGTTTTGTTTACTTTTAAAGAGGGAAAGGTTTTAAATTTAGAATCAGGGGGTAGAAAACAAACAAAACCGGAATTGCAATTTATATCCGACAAAATAATTTAAAATATTTATAATGGACGAAAATTAAAATAGAAAAATATTTTGCCCGAACCTTAATTGGAAGGAAATTCTCTTAAAGAACTAGATAGGAAAACTGTACTTGACGTAAAAAAAAAAAAAAAATGCAGGTATATATATATATATATATATATATATATATGGGAGTGAACTCAGAATGGTTCCCTGAGGTTTTTTATGATACACACAGACCGTGCATGGAACAAGGAACTCTTCTGGGAAAATTAAATCCACTATAGTCCGAATAAGTAATGGTAAATGACAAACACTATGATTTTTTTTCTTTTTCATGATGTTAGCCCAAGGTGGGGCAACGGGTCACTCGCAAAGAGGTTCCGAAAATATAGCTTCCCTCACCAGCTATCTACAAAGCAGATAGGATCCAGCTCTGGGACAGGATCTAGGGTTTAAAGCAGCCTAGCCCCACTACATTTAAAACCTCAATACCTCTTTGATGTATTCAATCCGACGTGAATGCAACGAGTCGTTTGCTTATATTGAAGTTCTAAATGTAGAGGGGCTAGGCTGCTTTAAACCCTAGATCTTGTCCCAAAGCTGGATCCTATCTGCTTTGCAGATAGCTGGTGAGGGAAGCTATATTTTTGGGACCTCTTTGCGAGTGACCCGTTATCCACGTCGGGCTAACATCATGAAAAAGAAAAAAAACTATAGTGTTTGTCATTTACCATTACTTATTCGGACTATAGTGGATTTAATTTTCCCAGAAGAGTTCCTTGTTCCATGCATGGTCTGTGTGTATATATATATATATATATATATATATATATATATATATAGCTAGATAGATAGATAAGAATAAGAATAATAATTAAAGGAAGTTTTATACATTTTTTGGATCGATGTAAGTTCCACTACGTTCACGGGTTCGAGGGTGGGGAAGCTGGTTAGTTAATTTGGCGGACTTGTTTTTCTATTTGCTTGTATGAATTTTGTTAAAGGGTGGGGGGGGGGGTGATTCGGAGGATTTGTTAAGTTGTCGTAAGTTCCTTTACCAATCAGCTTCATTTTATACCAAAAATTATCATTTGAACAATTCTTCAGGTATCGAAAAACGAACGTGCAGAAGAATAGATGTCGAATCAGACAAGAATATTTTGGGTCTGTTTTCAGGATTGAAACAAAATTCAATTTAAAAATATTGCCTTTATCCTTTGCAAGAAATGTGAATCTCAAATTAAAACCGTCGACCAATTAACCGAAGATGTTCCAATTAAACGACTCCCGAGGCGTCATTTTCCCTTTGCAATCCTGAGCAGTTTTCTTGAGACACACAAGAGCAATACAGTGTATCAAATATGATAACCATATTCAGATATGAGTATGAGGAAACTGGAAAAATCATTTAATAAATCGTCAGATTTATTAGTATCTTTCGCTCTGTCTCCCCTCCTCCTCCCCCTTCCCCTCCTTTACCCCCCCATGAGATTTAGGCTCCACTCATGTACTGGTTAAATTCTAGGAACAGTGAATATCCGATGTTTGCGGATACTAAAATACAATAATGTTGTTTTAAGCCCATTAATGTGTTAAAAAGAGGGTCGTAAACACGTCCCAAGAGAAATTTTAGTGTTTGTTAATTGGAATAAATGTTTTCTAGAAGAGTTTCGCTAAAAATCTTTTGAAAGAATTTTGTATTTTCGTAATAGTATTTAAGGAAAAACTTCGATATATATAAATTTTATTTAGGGAAAATTTGCTCCGTAATGAGAGGACGTAACATTACTGAAATTGTCTACTTGAGGATACGTAAGTGAGATGGAGTGAGGTTATAGGTTAAAGGGATGACAAAATCTAGGGTTTTTCCATTTGGTTGATTTTAATACTTAAAAAATGGTAAAGGAGGAGAACATCTCGTTTTCTTATTCTTTATAGAAAACGTGAAATGTTCTTTAATACGAATGTTTCGAAACTGTTCTCCAAGTAACAGCCAGGAAGCTCAATTTCCCACGATGTTGATGGCGAGGGATCATCTTTAGCCCGAGCAATGACAGGGCAAGCGGCCAACTCAACCCCAATCCAGGAGCCAGCAAGCGAGACCGAACCAAACCTCATCGCTCAAAGTCTGACACCGTAATCACTCAACTACCAGACACTCAAAACTCATAATTGAAATAAGAAAATAACATTTAAAATAATTAAAATTTTGGATGTAAACGTTTCGATGACATTCCATCACCATCATCGGATTATTTTAAAAATGTCATTCTATTTTATTGAAAGTTACACACTCAGAAACTCGGCAACCAATTCGCAAATTCGCTAAACATTATTTTGATTAATTTTTTATCATTTTCACAAATGGTATTTTTCAAACGCGTTTATTTTTATAACAATAATTTCTGTATAGTTTCATTGATATATATATATATATATAAATATATATATGGAAAACTTATGAGTGGGTAGTTGGGAGGTAACGAAAATGGTTCACTGAGTAGGTAGGTAGTTAATCTAACAATTAATAAATTCCTTTTATGTCAATAACTGGGTGGATGAAACCAATTGGTTGCTCACCAGAGTTATTCTCCACACTAGTATTTATATACTGTGTGGGAGGAGCGTGCTCGGTAATGGAGATACATTACCGCTCAACCAACCGAGGAATAAACCAAGACAACGCTGGTACAAGAAGCCCCGCGAAGAGGAGAACAAAGGGAGAACGAAAACGAAGAACGGGGCGAGAGGACGTACCAGCAAAGTACGCTCTCGAATGAGACAACCGGAGAAGGGAGAGACTGTAATAAAAGTAAGTGACTATTGAGTTTTTACACCAAGTTAAGAACATTAAATTAAGCTGGGTCAGACAAGTTAGGCCTACATTGTGGCCTAAGACCCAGCATCAACTCATAGCTTAACAAAGGTGAAGGTAGATTGCCCTAACCTAATCTTGTGAGGAATCCTACTGTGGACCTCAATTTATCTGCCCGCTCTGGACCATTTCCGGAATCTCTAGGCTGACCCCTCTAGGCTAGACTTGATCTACTCTATAGTTAGACTGGAGATATAAGGGGTGGGTTAATTGTGGACCAATTCATACAGAGCATTTTTCGCATTGGTGGTCCGTGTGTGGGGAATTTACAAACCTTAACCTTACTTAACAAAAATTGCAGAATTAGGCTAAATGGTCTAGCCTAAGCCTAACCTGAGCAAGCCTAATTAGGTCTACAACCTAGGGCCTAACTAGGAAACATTTACATTTAAGGAGTCTCATTCTCTTATAAGCTTAGACCTGAGTGACACACAAGTACTTGGGGGGGATTAAACCAAATTTAAACTTGACTGTTTTGTCTGTTCTCTCTCTTCTCTGGTAATTTCTTCTTGTCCTCTATTTCATTACGATCCCAGTTAAACAATTTTGACTTAGACATGGACAGTGCAGAATTGAAAAAGTTAAAAAAGAAAAGGGGGGCAAAGTTGGGAGCTGTTACAAAGGCTGTGAACACTTTTAACAATATTACACAACCAGGTAAGAAAAATATAGAGTGTGTAATTATTAAATTAGAAATTAAAAAGAAGGAAATAATAGCCATTAATGAGAGTATTTCAGAGTTAGTTGAATCCGAAATGGCTGAAGAACAATTGATAGACCTTTACGCTGATGATGATGATCAGGTAAGCTCAATTGAACAGCAAATAAGGGAACTACGGTCTCGGTTGACTGACTTAACACCAAAAAACCTAATTCTGATTTTAATCAAAGTAGGGCTAACCTTCAACAAAATTTAAGTGGCATGCAAAATCCTGAGTCACAAGAATTGAGGGCTCAGTTACCCATTTTGCTAGTACCAACATTTGAAGGGGACACGGTACAATTCCCATCTTTCATTGACAAATTTGAGAATTTAATAGGTAATAAACCTTATATTTCAACTGTTGAAAAGTTTAGTTACTTAACTAGTTCCCTTAAAGGCCCAGCCTATAACCTAATAGCCTATTTACCAGCCGTAGGGATTCATATGAAGTAGCTATTGATCTTTTAAAACGTAATTACATTAATAAATATGATTGTATATGAATTATCTCAACAAATTTTTGAATTTGCACCCATAAAAGATAACCATAGTGATATGGAAATTTTTTATACAAAATTAGAAGCTATTATAGGACAACTGGTTAGCAATGAGATAGATATTAAAACTTCATCTTGGCTTATACAAAGCATAGTACTTAGGTGCCTTCCTTCGAGGGTTAAAGATAATTTAATTCTAAAGACGGGAGAAAATTATCCTAATTTAGAACAAATAAGAGAAACTTCCCCAATATCCTAATTAATTACAACTTGAGAGATTTTCCAACACATAAGACCCAGACTATGGATAAACCAAAGACTGTTCCCAGAGACCAACTAGCTACAGCCAAACAGACAAAACTTGATACTGAGAATCAAATGTGACCAACTATAATACACGAACACCTACATTACAGAACTTTAATGTAACTGCTGCCTCAACTTACACACCACATTGCAAATTTTGTGCAAGTAATGAACACAGTAGTACTGGGTGTGACAAATATTCAGACTTTAACCAAAGGGCTAAAAGATGTGAACAGTTGAACCTGTGTAAAAAGTGTACTGGCCAGGGACATTATAAGAAAGACTGTAAATCTAGGTTAAGATTCAAGTGTAAGTTTTGTAAAAGTTTACGACATGTCTCATCAATGTGTGATTCACCAAAGTGTCCAAACAATAATACTCAAACTCAAAAGATACCTCCCCCAAACAAAGGTAATCAAGAAAATGCCACTTTCATGGGACATTCTGCTTGTTCAAACAATGTAACAAGAAACACTGAGATTCTTTTACCAACTATTACTTTGGACTTAGTGAATAGTGAGGGTAGTACCACTCCAGTGAGATGTCTTATAGACTGTTGTTCTCAACAAACATTTGTTTCAAAAAATGTAGTTAATAAATTGGGTTTGACACCAAACCCGAATGAACAAAACCTCAATATTGCGTCCTTTGTTAAGGATAACTCGGACAAAAATAGCTATAAGACAATTGACCTGGAACTACATTTAGAAAGTAAATTCAAGAAAATTGAAGCAGTTATTATTTCTAAAGTAGGACAAAACAAACTGGTTATACCCAAACTAGAACAAACCATAAATCATTTGAAAACACTACAAAATAGCTGATAGACATATCACTAACAACACAGTAGCTAACATTGAAATGCTAATAGGGGCAGATTATATTAATCTTATTCATAAGGGCATAGTAGAGATAGGTAATGGTATAGCTATTCAGACTCCATCAGGGATAGCCCCTTTGGGTGACCTATCAGAATACAACCTAGACCTAAACCAAAACAGTGCATGACCAACAAATACTATGTGCCTCAACTCAGTCCTACATAACACCTGTAAGAATAGCAACACTTTGAATAATATTATCTCAACTGAGAACATTAATTCATCATTATCAAATGAAACTTTGGATGAGGCAATTCAAACTTTATGGTTGCTAGAATCTGTGGGTATACATGACACACATCAAACTTCAGAAGATCAGTTAATGGTAGAAAGATTGAAGACACATTCAGTGCAAAGACAATAGTTATTTTGTTGAGTTACCTTGGAAAATAAATTGTCCAACTTTAAGAGACAATCTCAAAGTAGCTAAAGGACATTTATATAAAGTAATGAAAAAACTCAAACAAGAAAAATGTAAAAAATATAATGATGTCTTCAAAGAACAGCTACAGAAAGGCTTCATTGAAGAAGTAACAGATAACCCTTTTAAAAAAGATGGTTGTCATTATTTAACCCACAGGGGGTTTATCGACAAGATGCCCCAACAACAAAACTCAGAGTAGTATATAATGTAGCCTCAAAGACAGTGATAAACACAGTTTGAATGATTGCTTGATTGAGGGTCCTAATCTCATTTCTGACCTTGTGAAGATCTTACTGAGGTTCAGGTTAGACAAATATGCTGTACAAAGTGACATTTCAAAGGCATTTTTGAGAATAAATCTTAAAAATGAATATGATAAGAACCAACTTAGGTTCTTATGGTTCAAGGATCCATTTGATTTGAATAAAGGGTTCATAACCTATAGATTTAATGTTGTGTTGTTTGGAGCCAATTGCTCACCTAGCCTATTAGCATTGACAATTAGACATCATTTAAACCAGTTTAATAACTCTCTAACATTGAACTTCCTTAAGGAACATTTTTACGTAGACAATCTAATAGGCTCAACGACAACAAAATCTGAATTATCTGAAGTCTATGAACACTCTCAAAACATTATGCAACAAGGTAACTTTGAACTTAGAGAGTGGATTTCAAATGATGAGGATTTAAACAAAAAGATTTTAAAAGATAATAATGGTCTTACTGAGCCTCAGACAGAGTTAAAACTTTAGGTATGAACTGGTATTGGATGCAACTTCTAACAGTCATGATTCATCTGTACTAAAGGTTTTAAACTTGATGAGGAATCAAATACTAAAAGACAAATATTATCAGAGGCTTCCAAAATTTTTGATCCTATGGGTCTATTCCTGCCTTCAACAATAAAATCAAAGATTCTCCTCCAAGAAATTTGGAGGACAAATGTTGGGTGGGATGATCCAATAACAAATGAAAATCAAAAATCTTGGAAGAAGTTAGCTACTGATTTAACAAAAGTGCAGAACATTAAAATTCAAAGGTGCTGTGGGTTTAGGGATAAGCCCAGAGGCTTCATGTGTTGCTGATGCAAGCACACAAGCTTATGGGTGCTGTGCGTATCTTGTAAGCCCTACAGAAAGTCATCTAATTTATGCAAAGGGAAAGTTGCACCTCTCAAACCTACCCGAACCATACCTCAATTGGAACTATTGGCTGCTACATTAGCCATTAAAACCATTTCATTGCTTAAGGATGCTTACTATGATGTGTTCATAACTAATATCCACGTCTGGCTTGACAGTCAGATTTGTCTTGCCTGGATACGGAATGATAGCATTAATAGTAAGAATATCTTTGTAAGAAATAGGCTAAAAGAAATAGCTGACGCTAATGAAAGCCTACAAGAAACTTTCACTATGTTCCAACTAAACAGAATCCAGCAGACTTTCTGACCAGAGGTTTATCCTACAAGTTGTTGACGTCAAACAAAACTTGGTTTATGGGACCTAAGTGGCTCTGTAATACAGACCAATGGCCTGTGGAAAAGTTAACTTGACATTAAATTTAATCTTTTCAAATGAAAAGTTGAACCAATCACTAATTATGAAAGTATTCTGATTTCAACAAACTTGTCAGGGTGACAGCCTACTGTTTGAGGTTTGCTCACAACTGTTTAGCTACAATTAACAAACAGCTAATAAAAATAATCATAATTATACAGAAGTTGCAACCCAATACTGGATAGGCCAAGCCCAACAAAAAGAGTACAATAAAGAGTTAGAATTCTTAACTAATGGAAACAAACAAAAGAACCTGTACCATCAGTAGTTGTGGATCTAAACTTGTTCAGAGATGAGGAAGGCCTTCTAAGGTGTAAAAGGGAGATTAGACAATCAAAACTGTCATACAAAAGCAAAATCCAATCCTTTTACCTAGATTTAGCTATTTGACAACATTAATAATCAGAAAAACACACAATGATGTATATCATATGGGGGTACCACAGACACTAACTACATTAGAAAAACTTATTGGATACCCAAGGGAAGGATCACTGTTAAAACAGTCCTGAGTGAGTGTCACATGTAGGCGTATTCATGCTAGGCCCTATAGGAAACCAAATCCTCCTGCTTTGCCAGAGGAGAGAGTTACTCTCAACAGACCCTTGAGACTGTAGGCATTGACTATACAGGAGCATTGACTGTAGGGGTGGGTGACACTGAACAAAAAATGTACATTGTACTGTTTACATGTGCTGCCTCACGAGCTGTTTATTTGGATGTTGTGGAGGACCTTACAGCAGAATCTTTTGTTGCTGTCTTTAAGAGATTCTGTGCACGACATTCAGTACCAAAGACAGTTTGGACTGACAATGCTACATATTTCAAAGCTGGTGAACAAGTCATCCACGACTTGTTAAGCATGAAATCACACAATTATATATAAAAAATACAAACATAAAGTGGAAGTATATTCCGGTTGCCTCTCCTTGGTATGGTTCTATCTGGAGAGGAATATACAAACAGTAAAGAATTGCTTGAAGAAAGCAATTGGCAAAAAACAGATACACTTATTTGGGTTACTCACTCTCCTGGCTGAGATTGAGAACATCATTAACAATAGACCACTCACTTATGTGAGTGACAACATTAATGACCCAGAACCATTAACTCCAATCATTTGATTCGGGGAGAACAAGTTAGTCTCCTGCCGGACTACAATATAGACTCTTCAGAAGACCCAAACTGGACTCAACGACATGATGAGCTCCAGACTAAGTTACAACATTTAACTAGAGTTAAAGCTCATTTCATTAAACAGTGGAAAACTGAGTACTTGATGGGTCTAAGGGAGAGACATAAACAAATGACTAAGAAGGATTGGTCTGACACAATTAAGGTAGGGACCTTGTTCTCATACATGACAGTACTCCAAGACAAAACTGGCCTCTGCTAGAGTTTCAGAACTCAGACGAGGGGCAGATGGGGTAACAAGAGTGGTCAAATTAAGGACTTCAACGGGTGACACAACAAGAGACATTTCTCTTTTGTACCCTTTAGAGTCTGGACCCAAACAATGGACTTTGGAGAACCTTCTCCACTGACAGTAACAACTGGAGATACTGAACTTCCAGTAACTATTCCTTTGACAGTAGGAGTGGTAACGCATCCTACTACAACATTGACAGACACAAGACCTCAGCGACAACAGCATTAAAAGCGCGACTATTTTTGCAACAAAAGTAGATGCTGGGGAATTGTAATTTTATCTTCTAACTTTCATTTTTTCTTTTCTTATGGTAAAGACCATAGACAGTTTCATCCTATGGATGTATATTTTCTCTTCTAATTAAATGCTACACCTTCTCCATGAGAAGGTGAGGATAGGCACTGTTAATCAGATTAATAGGCATTTACAGTTAAATAGTTAGCTAGTCTACACTCAGACAAAAATTGGTGACAATGACACCAAAATTTTTATCTCCCGGGGCCCCCAGTATATGGAAAACTTATGAGTGGGTAGTTGGGAGGTAACGAAAATGGTTCACTGAGTAGGTAGGTAGTTAATCTAACAATTAATAAATTCCTTTTATGTCAATAACTGGGTGGATGAAACCAATTGGTTGCTCACCAGAGTTATTCTCCACACTAGTATTTAATACTGTGTGGGAGGAGCGTGCTCGGTAATGGAGATACATTACCGCTCAACCAACCGAGGAATAAACCAAGACAACGCTGGTACAAGAAGCCCCGCGAAGAGGAGAACAAAGGGAGAACGAAAACGAAGAACGGGGCGAGAGGACGTACCAGCAAAGTACGCTCTCGAATGAGACAACCGGAGAAGGGAGGACTGTAATAACTAAAAGTAAGTGACTAATATGAGTTTTTACACCAAACAGTTAAGAACATTAAATTAAGCTGGGTCAGACAAGTTAGGCCTACATTGTGACCTAAGACCCAGCATCAACTCATAGCTTAACAAAGGTGAAGGTAGATTGCCCTAACCTAATCTTGTGAGGAATCCTACTGTGGACCTCAATTTATCTGCCCGCTCTGGACCATTTCCGGAATCTCTAGGCTGACCCCTCTAGGCTAGACTTGATCTACTCTATAGTTAGACTGGAGATATAAGGGTGGGTTAATTGTGGACCAATTCATACAGAGCATTTTTCGCATATATATATATATATATATATATATATATATATATACACAACAACGGTAGTGATCTAGATGAATACATTAATTTACTGTACAAAATTAAGTCACTATCAGATAACCCCAAATATTCTCACTGTATAATAATGGAGGACTTTAATGCGCACGTGAACTCGGAATTCTTTGTAGAATTGGGTAACATGTGCGAGTCGGCCAAATAAAGTGTGGGAAAGTGTTTCCACAGGAAAATAAATTTATGTTAAAATTTAAAAGATATCATTCTGTTTGTATAAATTAACATATTAATCCTTTAAAAGATATTATTCTGTTCAACTAAATTAAAATATGATTCCGTTACATTTTTAATGTTTGTGTGAATCGCCTTTATGCCCAGAAGATTCTCTGGCATCCCCTCGATAAACCTAACGAAAACATTGTGCCACGTCTAATCTTAAACAGAGATTCGCAAATTGTAAATGTTCTTTTCAATTATTATAAATCACATAAAAGAGTTAAGTGTAAAATTACAATTGTATAAATTCTTTGGCTAATATCATTTTATACCAATTCTCTTGCTAATACCATTATTAGAGTAGGAATATACAAGTAAATAAAACTTTGGTAAACGTGGCACCACTGGGTTTTCTCAAGGAGGAAATGAACACGCCTTGAGGGAGTCATGCCTCAGCTTCGAGAGGTAGGGAGTTAGTCTCTCGCCTCGGCCTCGAGTGGGTGGGAGTGTTCCGCCCTTGGGCCGGGCCGTTTCGGCTGGTCCCCTTAGCTTTTAAATGTAATAATTTGTTCGTTAATAACACTCTAAGCAAGTGTAGTGAAAAGGTTTTCATTGTTTTTCTAATTACTAAGAAATTCTAATATTTTAAAAGTGATTTCGACCTTGTACAAATAAAGGACTGAGCAAAGGAAAAGACTCGTCATTTTATATCCTTCCAAGAAGAAGCATTCCCGTCTCTCAACGGACTGAGAGAGAGCGGACGCCATCAACTGAGGGTATAAATTGTTGTCTTCGAAATTCGCAGTCAAAATAAAATAATTAAACGGTATAAACTTCCTTGTGGGTGCGAGGAAGCGACATACCGAGAACACCTGTGAAACGTCGGAGATGGTGTAACGAAGCATATCATCATCACGCCGACATTGGCTACCCATACCAGGCTTCGAACCTGGGAGGGGATGAGAAACGTTCCTTCAAGACGAGGAGCCAGGATTTGAAAACCTTTGTTCAGTCGAACCCCGCTACAAGGACGTCAACGCATCCGAAACGGAGGTCGGATTTCAGCGGGAATCACGCACTTGTTTAGAGAGAAGATCGTAACAGAAATTATTATATGGGCACGCGGAGAGGAATTTTACGAATTTAATTTCTCTTGGAACGTCTATGCGACGCATAGCAGTGACGTAAATTCCCACAACGGAGAGTGGAGGAATCATTCGAAATTTGGAGAAGATTTTCAAAGACTGATTGTCAACGAAAAACGGACGAACCGCATTGGAATTGATTACGAAAATTGGACGTCCATGCGACGCATAGCATTGGCGTAAATTTCTACAACGAAGAGTGGAGGACTCAGAAACGAAGACAGAAGTTAGGCGTGTTCGAATCGGTGTGCGCATCTCCTTCGGAAAAACTGCTTCGCCTTCGTGGATCGCAGAGTCAAACGCATTTGACTCTAAAGAAAAACGAAAGAAAACGGAAACAGACGTTCTCTCAAGACAAGACGGAGAAAAACGAAAACAAACGTGTTTTTAAGACGGAATAAAAGGAAATCAGGTTGCTTTTGACAAGTAAGGTTAACATTAAAATCCCGTATTGGTTTAAAGAAAAAAAATTTATTATTATTATTATTATTCTCTCGTGGTTGAAAAGAGAAGTGTATCCCAGTGTTAACATATCGGGTTGAAAATTTGTTTTTCATTATTATTCTTCTTTGTGTTAGAAGATTTTGTGGGTTTTGCATGTAGTGTTTTACAAATAAATAAATTACAGTATGTTTATTGGTTGTAAACAGTTCACTGTTCGTTTGAGTTAAAAACGGTTTTTTGTTTGTCGGTGTTTACAATCAATTGAATTCAAGTTTTCTTTCTTTTTTGTTTTTTTGTGATAAGAGGGAAAAATTGACAGGTTTGTTTTTTGCATGCAGAAATTGGGTATTTAAATATATAAGGATTTATATATTTTATTGTTTGTAACGAAACGATTTCTGCAAAGTATCCGGTAAATTTATGGAAAAAAAAAAAAAAAAAAAGGGTTCTCAAAACGACAATATAACCTTGCAGAATTCGGATCAATTTCACTTAAGTACTTTTTCCAATAGCTCATTGAAATCCATTTCTCTAAAATTTTGTTCTTAAAGTTCGATAAGAAAAATCGCGTATGATTCAAAAGTGTATGCATACGGTGAACTTAGACCAGTGTAAAAAAGTGGACCTAAAGAAATCAGACTCCAAGTGCTCAAAGGACACACAAGTGACAGTTAATTATAAGTGGTCATTAGTGCATAAGTCTCAAGGACACGCAAGTGACAGTTAATTATAAGTGTTCATTAGTACATAAGTATTAAAAATAATGTAAAATTTAACTGATAAGTAGAGTGGATTAACTACTCAGTAAATGTATTTTGTTAACTATTTCTTTTGTCTTTATGTAACATTATATCCAACTACTTCAGTAATATCTTTGTCTTTATAGAACCCTACATCCAACTACTTTTGTTTGAGAGGATTTTTCAAACTAATTCCCAGAGTACCAACTCTGGGAGGGGAGCCATGTGGGAAAGTGTTTCCACAGGAAAATAAATTTATGTTAAAATTTAAAAGATATCATTCTGTTTGTATAAATTAACATATTAATCCTTTAAAAGATATTATTCTGTTCAACTAAATTAAAATATGATTCCGTTACATTTTTAATGTTTGTGTGAATCGCCTTTATGCCCAGAAGATTCTCTGGCATCCCCTCGATAAGCCTAACGAAAACAGTGTGCCACGTCTAATCTTAAACAGAGATTCCCAAATTGTAAATGTTCTTTTCAATTATTATAAATCACATAAAAGAGTTAAGTGTAAAATTACAATTGTATAAATTCTTTGGCTAATATCACTTTATACCAATTCTCTTGTTAATACCATTATTAGAGTAGGAATATACAAGTAAATAAAACTTTGGTAAACGTGGCACCACTGGGTTTTCTCAAGGAGGAAATGAACACGCCTTGAGGGAGTCATGCCTCAGCTTCGAGAGGTAGGGAGTTAGAGTCTCGCCTCGGCCTCGAGTGGGTGGGAGTGTTCCGCCCTTGGGCCGGGCCGTTTCGGCTGGTCCCCTTAGCTTTTAAATGTAATCATTTGTTCGTTAATAACTCTCTAAGCAAGTGTAGTGAAAAGGTTTTCATTGTTTTTCTAATTACTAAGAAATTCTAATATTTTAAAAGTGATTTCGACCTTGTACAAATAAAGGACTGAGCAAAGGAAAAGACTCGTCATTTTATATCCTTCCAAGAAGAAGCATTCCCGTCTCTCAACGGACTGAGAGAGAGCGGACGCCATCAACCGAGGGTATAAATTGTTGTCTTCGAAATTCGCAGTCAGAATAAAATAATTAAAAGGTATAAACTTCCTTGTGGGTGCGAGGAACCGACATACCGAGAACACCTGTGAAACGTCGGAGATGGTGTAACGAAGCATATCATCACGCCGACATTGAATAAAAATGTCGGCGTGATGATGATATGCCTCGTTACACCAACATTGGCGACCTTGCCAGGATCAGAAGAAATCATTCATCCTCCCCCCCCCCCCCCGATACTGGCGACCTTGCCAGGATTCGAACCTGGAATCTTCTGATTAGAAAGAACAGAATCGAATGAAAGTTGTCTCGTAGAGCGATGCAGAGATGCAACACTCTCTTTGGTGGGAAGGAAAAGTGTGGCAAATTTTCTTTTTCCCGAATTCGTCGAGGTCATAAGCCGAGCTTGCATTGTCCTTCATCTGTGACGATCTCGTCACAGACCTCTTCAGTATAAGTGATGTAGATCTATTAGGGGTAACCAGTAGTAATTTCACATACGTTAGTGATATGAGTGGTACCACCAGGTGGATTGATATTGTCTCACTAGTAATAATCTAAAGGATCGAATTGTTTAAGTTCATATTCTGCATGATTTCCTTCTTTTTGATCATAGACCGTAAGAACTATTAATTAATTTTACCAACGTATGCGCGACACGACATAACAAGAACTCAATAGGTAAGAATAATCGCGTCGATTGGTCCAATGTTAATATGCAGCAGAGAATAGAATATAAAGACAGAACATGTCACCTCTTTAATAATTTAGAAATTTTGCATCTTGTCCGTAGTAATCCTTGCTCAAATGATTCTTACTGTAAACGCATAGATAGGTATTATAATAAGATAGTATCCCTGTTAAGAGAAGCAGGAAAACCCCTGATTAAATCTTACAACTATCATACTAAGATTATTCCTGGATGGAATGATTTTATTGCCCCCCTGAAGAGGGAATCCAAAGCCGTCTACGATTTGTGGTACTTTCATGGTAGACTCAGATTAGGACCAGTATACATGAATATGTGTAGAAGTTGGGATCAGTATAAGGCAGCCATAAAGCGATGTAAACAGGAAAAAGATTCTATTCGAGCATCAAAAGCCTGTGAAGCTCACTTAAATAACGATACTAACAAATTTTTGAAATTTTTTAAGAATCAAACGGGTGTCAAAAATGTCCTCCCTCCAACAATCGATGGGGTGTCGAGGGAGGATGAAATTGCAAAGCAATGAAAAAAACCACTACTCAAACATTCTTAATAATGCGAGTAGGGATTAATCTTAAGATAGACTGCAGCGAAACGCCTGTGGGAGGGAGAAGGGAAAATACTTTGATATCAGTTCCTGAAGTAAAGAGGTTAATTAAAGAGTTAAAGACTGATTCTGCTTCAGGGGTAGATGACCTATCGAATGAGCAGAGCTGGGCACTTGCGGCATATTGCGGTACTGCGGTACTGCTGCACTACCAAACCGGTACCAAACCGGTACGCGGAAATTTGAATGCGGTAGCGGTACTGCGGTACTTTCAGCGATCCTTTGCGGTACTGCGTTATGGGGGCCCGGGGTGGTAGTGCGGTGGTACCGCAAGTACCGCAGTACCGCAAAATATGCCGCAAATGCCCAGCTCTGCGAATGAGCACTTAAAATATGCCAACGACGTGATATGTCTGCATATATCATTGCTCTTATCAGCCATGCTTGCTCATAGCTATATCCCTGCACAGTTCATGAGGGTATATATCTTGCCCTGGTCAAAAATAAGTATGGGGACATTCTATCCAGCAATAATTACAGGCCTATTGCTGTCGCTTCCTGCTTCTCGAAACTACTAGAAAAACTCTTGTTATTCCGATTAAATTATTACTTATGGACACCTCGTAATCAGTTTGATTTTAAAAAGTCCCACTCAACTGACCTATGTATCTATGTACTTAAGGAAATAATATCTAAATACACTGACAGTAATTCAACTATTTATAGCCGTTTCCTAGATATAAGTAAGGCAGATGATAGAGTGAACTACAATATTTTATTTAAAAAACTAGAAGACAGAAAGGTTCCCATGTACATATTAAATTTATTGAAATTTTGGTATTCCCACCAATCTTTTACCGTTAGGTGGGGCAATATACTATCCGAATGTTTTGGCTCTTCTTGTGGGGTGAGGCAAGGCTCCTTGCTCTCTCCTATGCTGTTTAATGTGTACATTGACGGATAAATTGCTTCACTTAATGAGGCAAAAGTTGGATGTTGTATAGATAACACAAGGATAAATAACTTAGTTTATACCGATGATATAGTGTTAATAAGTCCCTCTGTTAAAGGTCTGGATCGCCTACTAAAAGTCTGCGAAGAGTATTCGCAGAAACATGATATTATTTTCAATGTTAAAAAAATTAAGGTTATGCAGTTCCATCCTAAAAGCTGTAATGAGCCAGCTGATATTAGGTTTAAAATGAGAGGTGACGTAATTGAGGAAGTACAAGAGTTTAAGTATTTGGGTCAAACTATTACCAGCTCCTTGAGTAATGAGTCAGATATAAGAAAACAATCTTGAAGCCTTTGTGCTAAAGCGAATATGACTATAAGGAACTTCAGGTTCTGTACAAGTGAAACTGAAGACACTCTCTTTCGTACTTTCTGCAGTAATATATACGGACAGCAACTCTGCGTGAATTATAAAAAAGGTTCTTGAAGAACCCCAAAATTGTTGTACAATGGGTCTTTTAGACTCCTAAATAAATTATCCCCGAGATGCTCAGCTTCACAAATGTTTGCTACCCGCAATGTCCGAGCTTCCCGGAGGTAACAAGACGTGCTCAATACAGTCTAATGCAAATAATTAAAAATCAACCAACACGATTATCCAAGCTATCCATGAGTCCTGCCGTTTGTCTTCTAAGCTATGGAATTCATGGTACGAAAACGTCTGTCTGTAGCTCAACTTAATTTCGACATTACTGTATTATTTCTCATCGACTGTATATATTTTTATCCTTAGTATGTGAACTGTCAGTGTATTATTAATATTTGTCATATGGACTATATATAATCTGCCAATAAACCTTTCCATTTCATATATATATATAATATATATATATATAATTTAGTGGTGGACCGGATGTCAGTTTTTTAACATCCGCGGATGCGGATGCGGATATTTAGTTAATCTATCAATATAATATAGAATTATGAATATATGACATAATTTTTCAAGTTTCGTGATATTACTATTATGGCAGGCAATGCATAAGAATTAAAATTAATTTTAATGTTTTCATTATGATAAAAATAATAACTTTCTCGAGTTTCAGCCACAGAAAATTCAATGAAACAAGTTTCATTCAATTTTCTGTGTTACCAGCTATTTATATTTTGAGGTTTATATATTTGTTTGTTCATTAATAATATAATTAATTAATACTTTACATGAAATGTGCATGACTGGGCCTTATAAGCTACTTTATAAGCTAATTTAATTGCAAATTGCATAATTTATTAGAGGTAATATCCGCACAACATCCGCAGTCAGAAGTGCGGATGCGGATGTCAAAAATGATGCGGATGCGGATATCCGGTCCACCACTAAATTATATATATATATATATATATATATATACATATATACTAATATATAAAGTGTTATCACTCAATGACATGATCGCATTCTATTCTTATCTTAATAACATCTTTCATTAAAGTTCATTTTAATTAAAATTTTAGATTGTCTGTCAAAGTGAACAAAAGAAAACGGATTAAAAGTAGCGATAACTTATTTAAATTCAGAAAAAAAAATCCTATCTCGGTAAACACGAGCTGATTACTCAACGAAAACTAATATTTTGAAATAAGGATTTCCGAATCAGGTCAAAATATTTGAGTATGAACTTTATGTTGAAGTGTCAACTGCGAATAATATTTTGGTAATAGATAGACAGGAAGATTGAGATAGACAGACAGATAGGGAGAGCGATAGACAAAGTTAAATAAATATTTTAGGATCAATGAAAATTCAGAATTTACATAATTAATTTGTAATTACTTGTAATAGTGCATAAGTTTGTCAGTTAATCATTTGAATGCTACTTAAAGTAGATAAACATGTATACAGTATATATACACACACCTTGGTTAACCTTGATTTTGCTTCCGCCCGAATTGTTCATTCTGACGAAGGTCAAGCTTGTCACTCCACCTTAGATCTACAATTTAACATGGAATCCAAATCACGCCCCACTAGCAGCACAGCGCCTTAACCACTAGGCTACCCAGGATATCCATTTATCTACCAACCAATTTCTTTATTGTGTGGAAGGATAAACAGCTGGGTTTTGCTGCGTGCCGCCTGCCGTCACCGGGTCTCGATCCTGGTGTCAATGGATTCATAGTCAGTGACGCTAACCACTACATCACTGAGGTGTGTATATATATAATGGAAATTCACAAGAAAAAGGAAAAATGATTCCAAGGCCTTTCGTGTATTCAACAGCACACTTCGTCAGAGAAGAAGCCAAAGATACGAGTGTATATATATATACAGTGGATTCCGTGTAATATGGACACTGGATAATAGGGACAGCCGCATATTATGGACAAAAGCCAAAGAACAAAAACAAATGGTAAAAAACAGTTAATTTTAAATCGGTTTAAAGGGACATAGGGCCGGTTATTGTGGACTAATTACAAAGTCACACCATGCTGACGTCACATTACGTCATAAACTATATAAACGTAGCTGACCTTTGCTTATTTGTTTAGTTTACATTCAGTACAGAGTAATTTTCCGTGAATGATGTCGCGTCGTCAGGACCTCACGCTTGGTGAAAAAATTAAATTATTGGACAAAATCAGCTGTCAACCAGCAAACACCCCAATAAGAAAACTGGCAGAAATCATCGGCGTGCCTAAATCCACAATTGGTAAATTGCTGCAACAGCAACAAGAGTTACGACGACAATGGGCTTCGAACGAAGCCAAACCAGGAACCTCCCAAAAAAGAAAACGTAAAGGAAAAGATCCAGATGTTGACGACGCACTTAACAAATGGTTTGCTATTGTTACAAAACGAGGAGTTCGAGTGAGCGGTCGTATGTTGAAGGATAAAGCTGGTGAGCTTGCTGAGAAAATGGGCCATGATGATTTTAAGGCAACGGATGGTTGGTTGTCACGCTGGAAATCGAGACATGACATCAAATTTAAGAAATTTCATGGAGAGAAAGCTGATGCTGATACTGTGAGTGCTGATGAATGGAAAATTAACACGTTGCCTAACTTGCTTACCAACTTCTCCGCTGACGATGTTTATAACGCAGACGAAACAGGTCTTTATTACCGAGCTACCCCCGATGGATCACTAGTTTATAAACACGAGCAACTTTCAGGTTCAAAAAAGGCTATGGATCGCGTAACTGTCCTATGCTGTACTAACATGTCAGGGAATGACAAACGGAAGCTTATGGTTATCGGTAAAAGTGCGATGCCACGGTGTTTTAAAAACTTAAACATGGAGAGTTTACCAGTCACATACCGTTCTAACAAAAATGCTTGGATGACTACTGATCTTTTTGCAGAGTGGCTGAAGGAATGGGATGCAGAACTGCAACGAAAATCGCGAACAATTTTGCTTTTTGTCGACAACTGCGCAGCGCATCCTCATTTGAAATGCTTGAAAAACATTAAGTTGGAATTTCTACCTCCCAAAACGACGTCTCTCATACAACCAATGGATATGGGCATTATAAAAAATTTAAAGGGTGCTTACCGTAAACAACTAGTGAACTATATACATTAGAATCAATTGAAGAAAACCCATTAACTTCATCATCAACGGCCAAAGAAGTTAACTCAAAGATAAACATTTTACAGGCAGTACAGTTCATTAGTAAAAGTTGGAAGTGCATGACTGATAAAACAATCCAGAATTGTTTTGCTCATTCTGGATTTACAAAGTCTCCTTCACAGTCAATTGATGAAATCGATATTGAAACTTTGACATGCGTTGAAAACCATCAGTCTTATACTAGCCTAGATGATGATCTGTTGTGCCATGATGACTATGAAGACTCTGACGATTCTATCATTGATGAAATTGCCGCAAAACGTCAGAAACCAAGTGATTCCGATAGTGGTGATGATGATGCTCCGGAGCCAGAAAAAATATCTCACACGGAAGCCAAAAAATTCATAAATGGTTTGCAATTGTACTTTCTGCAAAAAGGAAGCGAAGAAAGTCCACAGGCGGCCTTAGATGTCTGCGCTAATTTTGTACAAACGCAAAACGAAAAATCAAAAATACAAACGAAACTAGACAAGTTCTTTTCTCATTAGTTAATATAAAATACAGTACCATACTTTACATTCTTATTTTATGTTCAAGTTATACAATATAAATTGTTAAAGCATTTATTATGTTCAAGTTATACATATCTGTAATGTAAATTGCTAAAGCACAGTGCATTTTGTTTTCTATCCATAGCAAACTAAAGTAGGCATAAAACTAGGGCAAACAATGTTCCATAAATGTTAAAAAACGAGAACTTCGGTTTCTGTGGACAGCCGTTTTATATGGACAAAACACCTGGGAACCGATGTGTCCACATTAAGCGGAATGTACTGTATATATATATATTATATATATATATATATATATATATATACACAGTATATATGTGTGTGTGTGTGTGTGTACACACCTCTATAAATCAAAACAAAATAGTAGAGATTAGCAAAAGGTTAACAAGTACTGTTAAAAGGTAAAAGGTATTTTAACGAGATATTGTCAATTTTACACGTCACCGAACTATTATTAAAAATATTTTAAAAATGGCTGAATGCACATTCTATGATAGAATATTTCTTTCAATTATATCTTTATTTTTAACAAGCACTTTAGAACTCTCCCACTTAATACTATGATTACATCTACTGTATGCATATGATTAAACAATGCATTAGAATTATTTGCTGTTCTACACGCGTATTTATGCTGTTTTATTCTGATATATATATATATATATATATATATATATATATAATATATATATATTATATATTATATTATATATATATATATACAGGGTGTCCGAGAATTATCTGTACAATTTTTGGCTGTTATTAAAAGTCAACCATGAAGTGTAGAAATTCCAGTGTGTCCGAACATTATCTGTACAATTTCATCTTTTAATAAAATTCTTGATAACACACGTAAAATTCTTAAACAAGATTATTTAGAATCTGTATTTTCAAAAGTTTCTTTTATTAAAGTAACGTTGTTACAAACATTCGATATGTGCACCATTAGTGATTCGCAAAACATCCAATCGATACTCCAAATGTTGCCATGTACGCTGCAGCATATCCACATCATTTCGCTCAATAGCAGCTGTGATTCTTGCTTTTAAATCATCAATGTCTGTCACCCGCGTACATTTCTAAAAAACTTGTCAAAACGTGGTATCAGAAAAAACTTAATGAGATTCTCTGTAAAATGGGACAACACTGGAATTTCTACGCTTCATGGTTGACTTTTAATAACAGTCAAAAATTGTACAGATAATTCTCGGACACCCTGTATATATATATATATATATATATATATATAAATAAAGTTTTGCCCGTTTGCCTTATATAAACTGAATTACATTGTACAGGGTGGGCCGTAAGTTTCCATACATAGGAAAAATTAAACGTTTGTTTTTATGTTTCAGATACCCTAAGAATATGCGTTTGACGTAAGATCTTGTTTACTGATGAAGCAAATTTTTACGTCAATGGAGAGGTTAATCGGCAAAACATACGTTATTGGAGTAATGCTAACCCTAACTGGCTGAGTCCGACGAAGATGCAAGGTGCCGGTAAAGTGATGGTGTGGGCCGGGATATGGGGTGACAGAATTATTGGACCAATTTTTGTCAGTGGAAATCTTAATGCCGAAAGGTATCTTAACATGTTGCAAGAAGAGATTTTCCCATCCCTGCTAAACGAGGAAGGTAACTTCCCAGTTTACTTCCAGCAAGATGGAGCTCCACCTCATTATGGTCTTCACGTGCGTCGGTATTTGGATCAGCAGCAGTTTCCGGATGCTTGGATTGGTCGGCGTGGTCCTGTGGAGTGGCCTCCCAGATCCCAGATCTCACCCCCCTTGATTTCTATCTTTGGGGGCACTTGAAGGCCATGGTGTATCAGGAAAAGATACGAGACATAAATCATCTAAAGGAACGTATCACCAACGCCATTACAAGCATAACGTCAACTGTGCTAATGCGTGTTCATCAACAGTGGGGAACACGTATTGAAATGTGTTTTCAAAACAATGGCAACCATGTAGAGCATATTATATAAATAAAAATGGTTGTCCATAAATTTTTTTTTATTTTTCCTATGTATGGAAACTTACGGCCCACCCTGTATACATCCACTCGAATACAAACATAATGTTGGTCAAAATGAAATTCTGGATTTGAGATTTTGAGGGGGAATGTGAACTTGAATCGCGAATCGATATTGGATTAGGATTTAAATATTTACACAAAAAACTTAATTTTTATAATATAAAAAGAAATAAAATAATACTTAAGTAAATATTAAATACAGGTTGGTACGATTAATGACCTCCTACAGGGTTGTATCAATCACAAATGGCGGTTCTACATGAAAAGTGTCAGTTTAGCTAGTCCCATACCTACACTACGTGTAGTAGTCGATAAGTCCAAATACCCATGGGCGTCGATTGTGGAGGTGACGCAGGGGACATGTCCCACCCCCACTTTTGTGGATGAATTGCTATGAATGCTAACTATTAATGGCACCTAATAAGACGTTATACAGGATGTTCCAAAAAGACCTGGACAACTTTGGTTGTGAATATATTTAGAACCACAAATGATACAACGGTACCGTTTGGTTTATATGATACAGAAACTCATAAAGTTTTGTACGGATCATCAATACACTTCAACGTGCGTTCCGTTTGTCGCGCGCAGGACATCAAGGCTGTACACGAGTTCTTGCTATGTTCGACTCAGCATGTTGGCGTCCACCAGTACGCATGCAGCTGTGATCCGAGCACGAAGAGCCTGCAAGTTTGCCACCTTGGTCTTGTAGACCGCATCTTTGACAAACCCCCACAGAAAAAAATCAAGGGGGGTTATGTCTGGTGATCGTGGGGGGCCAGGCGGTTGGTCCATCTCGGCTAATCCAGCGACCTGGAAATTTGTCATTCAGGACGGCTCGAACGACTAAGGCCCAGTGAGGAGGAGCGCCGTCCTGTTGAAAAATGATATCGGATTGCAGGTCTGCAATCTGTGGGAATGTGGATCCTTCACAATGTGAAGCCGTCCTGAATGACAAATTTCCAGGTCGTGGATTGGCCGAGACGGACCAACCGCCTGGCCCCCACGATCACCAGACATACCCCCCCCCCTTGATTTTTTTCTGTGGGGGTTTGTCAAAGATGTGGTCTACAAAACCAAGGTGGCAAATCTGCGGGATCTTCGTGCTCGGATCACAGCTGCATGCGCACTGGTGGACGCCAACATGCTGAGCCGAACATGGCAAGAACTCGTGTACAGTACCGCCTTGATGTCCTGCGCGCGACAAACGGAGCGCACATTGAAGTGTATTAATGATGCGCACAAAATTTTATGAGTTTCTGTATCATATAAACCAAACGGTACCGTTGTATCATTCGTGGTTCTAAATATACAGGGTTATTTAAACTGATTCATCCGATTTCAACTGAGAATACTTCCGTATCTATCAACCGTGCATCAACTGGGCATACACCACATGAAAGAAGAAATCCTCGAGTTTTACAAAATCACCGCGAGAGGGCTCCAAAGTCACGCCGTGGCCTAGACTAGCAACAAACAGTCAGTGTGAAAATGGCGTCCACACAGCAGAAGGCGTTTTGTGTGTTGCAGTTTTCGAGCTGTAAATCGGTAGTCACAGTGCAGCGTGAGTTTCGTCGACGTTACAGAACAGATCCACCGGGTGCTCAGAGCATCCGTCGGTGGTATCGGTGGTATCGGCAGGTATCGGCGTTGTGACTACCGATTTACAGCTCGAAAACTGCAACACACAAAACGCCTTCTGCTATGCGGACGCCATTTTCACACTGACTGTTTGTTGCTAGGCTAGGCCACGGCGTGACTTTGGAGTCCTCTCGCGGTGATCTTGTAAAACTTAGAGATTTTCTCTTTCATGTGGTGTATGCCCAGTTGATGCACGGTTGATAGGTACGGAAGTATTCTTAGTTGAAATCGGATGAATCATTTTAAATAACCCTGTATTAACAACCAAAGTTGTCCAGGTCTTTTTGGAACACCCTGCAGTATGTCGTATTATATGCATATGCAAATGTAATAGCAATATTATAAATTATTGTCATGAACACCAGTGTATATTTATCATGGAATTTAGTAGTCAATTTGCATTTTAATAATTGCACGTAGCATTTGCGTGTTCTTGGTCATTAATTACGCGAAATGGAAGTATGTTAAATAAACGGTTTTGTTACGTATCATTTTCAATATCAAAATGTGATCAAAGTGCAATTTATTTGTTTTATATTTCACGAACATATTTTGTTATCAGTTTATGTACATTGACCTCTGTTGTCTACAGGGTAATAAAAAATTTATTTCGGTTAAACATATGTGTGATATTATGTTACGTGAAAGGTTAAAATATTATAAATAGTTTTGTATTGCGTTTCTTATTTCTGCAAAAAAAAAGATGTTTAAATAAAGAAATACCTAAAATGATTAAATACAATTGAGTTTTTTTCAACATTCTGAGAAAAATACAAAAAACGGGTAAATGGTAAATTACGACATTGATATATTACACGCAACAGCTACTCAGAGTATTGTTTGATTCACTGTTTGAAGGCGAAGTGTCCCCCACCCCCTACTATTTTAGAGCAATCGACGCCCCTGCAAATACCCAAATACCACAGACCACTACAGTATATCGTTTCGATCTATGCCCGGTTTCTTACAATGTCGTTGAGAGTCGTATAATACATTACGATATCGTATGCAGGGTATTTAAAAAATCTGGAATCATAGGAAATATATATATATAATATATATATATATATATATATATAAATAATGGCGCCTCGGTGGTGTAGTGGTTAGTGTCGCTGACTACGAAACCATCGGCCCCGGGTTCGAGACCCGACGGCAGCCGGCGCGCAGCAAAACCCAGCTGTTCATCCTTCCACACAATAAAGAAAGTGGTTGGTAGATAAATGGGTACCCTAGGTGGCCTAGTGGTTAAGACGCTGGGCTGCTGATGGGGCGTGGTTCGGATTCCACGTTAAACTGTAGGTCTAAGGTGGAGTGAAAAGCTTGACCTTCGTCAGAATGAACAATTCGGGCGGAAGCTAACCAAAGGTTATATATATATATATATGATGCAAACTCACAAGGAAAAAGAAACAAATATTTGCATCATTCATTCATTTTACTTCATTTCATTTATTTTTCAATTATAATATAGCCTAATATAAGTTCCATAAGTCGTGTCTCGTAGGAAAATTTATTTTAAATTAAATTTACAAAATTAATATATTAAAACTAAAACAAATGTTCAAATTGATGTCTTGTTTTGGGACCTTTTTTTTTGTTGCAGGTAGAATAACGCATTGGCTAATATGGAAACGAGTTACACTCCTGAAGAAATGGCGAAAATTGTTCTTTTGCGTGTTTCTGGCCTTGGCCAAAGACAGACAGCTGAAGAATTTCACCGTCGTCATCCCAGTAAACCACGACCTGGTCATCGTTGTATATATTGTGTGTTATGTCCATTGTATTGTGTATTGTATTGCGTTTATGTATTTCAGTTTGTTGAGTTCATTGACCGTCCACGTACCATTGAAGACCTTAAAGAAAATATCTGTGCTGTTTGTGCACAAATCACATCAAAGACTTTGGCACGTGTGCGTTTATTGAATTGGTAGAATTGATAGTCATTGATATGACGCAATCTAAAAATTTGCGTCATATCCATGATTCATACCGAAGATCACTTGAATACAAGAAAAAGTGATGCAATAATGACAAACAATTTTGTCGGTAGGAAATTCTCCCAATGGCCACTAATGCGTTAAGTGAGGAACATTGTAACAACACGTGCGAACAACACGAAAGACATCAATTTGAACATTTGATGGTGTTCGTATTTATTATTCGTATTACTTTTGTAAATTTACTTTAAAATAAATTTTTCTGTGAAACCGGATTTATGGGACACCCTGTATATATATATATATATATATATATATATATATGTGTTGTGTGTGTGTGTGTGTGTGTGTAGAGACAAACAAAATTCCTCTTCCTCGCCTCTTTGTTTCATGGCTGGAAGTTATAAGCAAGGCAATAGAACCCCACGTGGGCATGAACCGTGAACAAAGACAAAAGTAAAGTTTATTTTGTTTTCCAAAAATGCCCTCGAAAACAACGCGTTCTCTCGGGTCTATATAAATGCGAGTCCACTTCAAATTGCTCTCACTTTTTGTTCATTGCCTTTTCACGCATTTCCTCTTCACATCTCGCTCTCCGACCCTTCGTCGGAGAGCGGCCCGCCGTCCTTCAAGACTCCAGTCGAACATACACGAAGTCTATCATCAAGGCCCTCTAAAATTTCAGCCCGCAAGAAGCAACATCACTGCGGCAGGATTTTCCGCTGGACCCCTTTTCAACAAGTCTCAACCGGTTCTCAACACTCATCCTCTCGACGGTAGGCCAGTCCGCCTTTAGAGTCATCTACTTCGAAGCCCAAGTCTGTAAACCTTCTCGTAAGCCGCGAGCCCATTTGGCCTACCTTTCTGCCTTCGTGTTAAACAACTCCCTTGCAGCCTACACAATCTTCAGTATATACCCTCAGTCTAGCGAATAGACTATCTTCAAAGTGTCTCCAAATAACCGGCAAGCTAACTTTCCCATTACGACTGCAATAGGCCAATTCAATTATTTGATCGTATTCAATTATCTTCCCGTATTTATATCCGCTTGTTTATTTGCTCATTTATGTATTTATTTTTACTTGCCTAATTACGTATTGTTGAGTGTCCCATATTGTATAGCATTACTTTACATTACTTTAACCTTTGTTGTTAGTTATAATGCAACGTTTAACTTTCGTACTGTACAAAACCATTGACAAGAAATAATTTAATTTAATATTGCACAAATCCCGTATAAATAACTGTAAATCTATTTCCTTTAATAAGCATTTTTTTTATTTATTATAGTGAGCCGACACGTAAGCCAATATATATATATATATATATATATATATATATATATATACAAACAAAATTCCTCTTCCTCGCCTCTTTGTTTCATGGCTGGATATATATATACACACACAAAGGTGGGCACCCGGGCCTCATAAAGGACCGACGGTCCCGGTCCCGGTCCTTGCCTCAAACTGGACCGACGGTCCCGGTCCTTTCTGAAGATAGGACCTAGGAACGACTCGGTCCTCGGTCCTTATATATAATATAAGTGAAAAATTTGATTAAAATGAAAAATGAAATTAAAGACACCGGAAATCTTTAATTTTATTAACGTAAATTATAATTAATACAATACATAAATGATGAAAAAAAGTTATTAAGTTAAATGCTTGAGTTTCCCTTCAAGAAGACTAGCATTTCAAAATGGCTGTCACTGAGCCCTGACCTTTTCGGCTTGAGGACGTCCTTCCCCAAAGAGAAGAGCCTCTCCACGGCGGCACTGGATGGGATAGGCGTGTTAAACTTGATGAACAAGTCCTTCAACGCCGGGCTGGGGAACGAGTCCTTGTTGAAGATGAAGGGTTTCACAGGCCTCTCGCTGAGAAATGTCTCCACCAACTTGGTCCCGGTCTCCTTCGTCTTCTCCCCGCCCTCTTGTCGTCGGGGCGCTCCTGAGGGTCTCCTCGCCGCTTCTTCTTTTTCTGGAGCTCCACCCCGTCCTTGATGCACTGGTCGAACTGGTTCTGGACGTGAGGGTGGCGCCTGGAGACATGTCGCTTGAGGTTGTTTTGGCTCTTGTTGCTTGTCGAGAGGATGTTCTTGTTCGGCAGGCACAGCAAGCACTTGTACTCCAGGTTCTGCTCACCCTTGGGGCCCAGGTATTCAAAGTATTTGTCCAGGTACGGCCAGGGATTGCCGGGTTCAGTTCTTCCGCTAGGAGCTCCAGTTGCTTGACTTGAAGTTGAAGCACTAACATCAGTAGATTCTTCGTCTCCTCCAGGTGTTGAAACAAGTTTCAGTTCAGTCTCAGTCTCTTTCTGAGTCTTCTGGAGGAAACGATCCATCTTCTTTAGAACTTCAAATAATCACTAAACACACTAAAATCACTAAAAAAGACCGTCCGGACCGGACCGTCCGGAATTGCTTAAAAATGGACCGTCGCTCCTCATTTCGGTCCTCACTGAGAAAATGACCGACTTTCCCGCTCACGGTCCTTAAAAAGGACTGAGTTCCTGGAGTTCGGTCCTTTTGGAACTCGGTCCTGCCCACCTTTGTATATATATATATATTTGCGTTAACTGCTAATATATGAACAATTTACGACAGGTGTATATTACAGTATAACAGGTGTTTAGCAATCTCTGGTACAGCAATTCTAGACACTTATGAAAGATTAAACACCTTTAACAAAGGATTTTGCAAACTACGGAACGCGAGAGGTTATCGCGAAAATAAAATTTCTATAATTTTATTTATTATTACATTAATAATTTAAAAATAATTAAAAATAATGGCGAAAACAGGATAAGAGCATTTTAATCTCGAATCTCCCTCTTTTAAACTTTGGATTTAGATTCTTTTACAATAAAAAATTTGGCGTGAAATCTTGTCATCAGATGACACTACTTCTTATATTTGATAGAGAGTGGGGCGTTGGTAGGGGGGGAGCTACATTATTTTTTACTCTCTGAAATGGGGTTGGGAGACGGGGGATCAAACGAAAAGTTTTGAGAACCACTGCGGCGCGCCTTAACATAGTGATTGAAGGAATGCGAGTTGTTTATGAAATTTAGTTTTTGGATATTGACAGACAGACAGGCACTTGTTGTTTAGTAGATAATCTGTTTACCTGCGGACGTTTCGTGGTGTTGTGAAAGTGAATTTTAAACAAGTTAGACAAGACATGTCCGTTATTTGTTTTTTGTCGTCTTTATTTTATAATAAGCTGAAAAAAAAAGTCACGTTTGAAGTTTTTATTAGTCATTAACTTCAAATACAAGGTGTGTCTAAATTATGTTAGCACTTCTATGGAAAGTATTCCATAGAAGTGTTAACATAATTTAGACACACCCTGTATATTTAATGAAAGAGCTGTTGTTATACAGTTTGTAATATATATATATATATATATATATATATATGAAAATTATTTCACGAAAGTAACACGTGAAAAATATTTATGATGAACAGTGTTGGGCACTAAAGCGTTAATCCGATAACAGTTAATTAACGAAGTTAACTTTTTTAACGGACTATTAACGGAAATTAATTTCCATTTATCGTTATCGGACCAGTTAACTTCCGATAACTCGATATTTAGTCTGTTAAAGTCCGTTAACACGTTAACTGCGAGGAGTCATTCACGGAAGATCACCGCTCCGCGAATGAATTCAAACCGCCATCACTTCAGTCTGCTTCCAGATCTCGCAAGGGGAGGTTGGGGAGGCCCAAGAGGTCAAGACTGGCAGTTGGGCCTAACTTTGAGAAGTTGGTCTTTCTGAAGGGCAACCAGCACATTGTGTCATAGTCTTTAATAAATGTGCCTAAAATTTAATTTTACCTTTCAGTTCCCGCCATAATAATTCTCTGGTAAATTAAAATTTAGTTAATGGTTAGTGGTTACAAGGGTAACGGGTTTCAAACATGTAATCAGTACATTTTTTATTAAAAATAAAAAAAAAGTTATTAAGCAAAAAAGTTGCAAAACTTGATAAAAATACAGTTAAATACCTATTTATTGTTGGATTTTGCATAGATAAACATTTTCTATGGGTTTTAAAGCTTTTTTCCTTGATTTTTTAAATGTTAGTAAAGAAATAGTTCGTTAACGATTATCGTTAACTTCCGTTAACTTTGTAGTAAAATTATCGGATTATCGTTATCGGAGTTAAAAATTGGGGTTAACGGATTATCGTTATCGAAGTTAACTTTTTGGTTAACGGTGCCCACCACTGATGATGAATAAAACCACGAAGGAAAGGAAACACAGAATGGTGCTCAAGCGCTTTCGTCTAATGACATCCTCAGGAACACTGAAGTACATAAAGGGTTACAGCCTATATATAGGTTACAGAAAAAAAAAAAAACTATACGCACACACACACACACACACACACACACACATATATATATATATATATATATATATATATAATATACAATAAACGGAGAGATAAAAAATTATTAAACATTAAAGGATTGTGGGAGGAGCATACAAATTTGTAAGGAAAAACTACCGATTTTTAGCAGAAGATTAGCACAAGATCAAATGAATTGTTTCCAACCAATGTTATAGAAAAAAAAAAAAATAAATAAAAAAATACAAATTTATACTGGAAATCTGCCCGGGTTTTAGCACTTTGCCCTTCTTGTTTAGGTTCGATGTATATAAAAATAAATTTTAAAAAAATATAAGTTATTTGAGTAGCATACAAGTTTACCAAAGATTTAGCGTTCTACTCTTCTTATCTAAATCTGTTCTGAAGGAATTCAAAACAACAGGATCGAGTTGAAAAAGACCTTTGCTTATGTTGAAGTTATTTGTAAGTTGGAGAATGGCAGACTCAAGAATATTTCTATTAACAATGTTGCTAGAGTGAAATAAAACTGAAGCATTATTCCAATCAATACAGTGGGATAACTCTGACAAATGGACAAAAAGGGCACTGGACGACTGTCCTTTAATGTTTAATAATTTTTTATCTCTCCGTTTATTGTATATATATATATATATGTGTGTGTGTGTGTGTATAGTTTTTTTTTTTTTTCTGTAACCTATATATAGGCTGTAACCCTTTATGTACTTCAGTGTTCCTGAGGATGTCATTAGACGAAAGCGCTTGAGCACCATTCTGTGTTTCCTTTCCTTCGTGGTTTTATTAATCATATATATATATATATATATATATATATATATATATATATATAATAATAATAATAATAATAAGCTTTATTGGCAAGATATAAATCCCGTAAAATAGTACAATATTCTTGAACGTAATCCAGGGGCGGATTAACTGTACTTGGGGCCTGAGACTAATTTTATTTTGGAGGCCCTTTTCTATAGATTTTTATTGACAATACATGTACATGTACAGTACATAGTACATTTACACGAATTATATATACGGTGCTTAGGCTAATTGAGAAACAAACTTAAAAGAACCTTAACACACTGTATTTTGCCGTTTGCCAAAACCAAACAGTATTAAACAAATTTTACTTTAGGGCCTAAAAGACATAAAATAAAACAGGGAATTTGTCAGTTTGTGTACTCTGTCATATTTAATCAAAGAAGTTTGCGAAATCTCGAATTATATCATCTAAACTCAGTTGATTGGGGGTCTCCTCAAGCATGTGGGCTTGAGGCTTCAGCCTCAATTGTGAGCCTCGACAGACGGTAGTGCCACCACGCAGCCAGATGATGTCACGTTTTAGTGAGTAAGGCTAATTTTCTATATTTTGCGCATACTGTTGTTACTTCTTTTTTTTTTAGTAAATTATTACTAATTGCATAAAAGTACATCTAAGAAAAAATATTGAAAAGGTGTGTTTTGGGGCGAAAATTAGGGTCGATTTTATTTAAAATTTTTAATATATTTATAATTAGTGCCATAATGAACATGAGGTAGCATTAAAAAGAATTGTTTCATTCGTTAATATACTATAATAGTATATGGGGCATGTTTTCGAAGCAATATTTACATACCATACTGGGTAAAGTAATAGGAAATAAAATTACTGAAACTATCTACTTTTTTTTACTTTTTTATTTTCCTTTTGTTAGCTAGAGGAGGGACGACAAACTTGACCTTCGTGAAATGAGGAATCATCGCACGGAACATTTGAAAGGTAGCCTCCTCGCGCCCCCCTTCAGTAGGTCCTGCTTACCCTCCAGTTTGAGAAGCAATGCTATAAAGTGATGTAGGTATTTTTAACTATAATTATAAAAAATCTGACACCAGGTTGTGTTCAAATAACTGAATAATTGGTTTTACAACTGTGTATAAATATAAATTATATATATATATATATATATATATATATATATTATATATATATATATCTATATATAATATATATATATACAGTATATATATATATACAGGATATATATATATATATATATATATATATATATATATATATATATATATATATATATATAATATGAAAAGAAGGACCAACACAACAACAAATATTTTCGTTTATTTTTTATACTTGAGACGTTTCGACAAATCTTTTGTCATCATCATTGAATTATAAGTCTTAAAACCTTAAAACAAAAATAAGAATAGTGAAAATTACATCAATACAAAAGAAAATGAAAATCATTAAAATTAATTTAATTTTAATGATTTTAATTTTCTTTTGTATTGATGCAATTTTCATTACTCTTATTTTTGTTCACTGATGATGACAAAAGATTTGTCGAAACGTCTCAGGTATAAAAAATAAACGAAAATGTTTGCTGTTGTGTTGGTCCTTCTTTTCATCTGTAAGCTCCGTTTCCCTAAGGAGAAGTCAATAGCTTTGATATATATATATATATTCAGTTAGGATGGTCAGAAACTGGTACAGCGCTCAAACCAACTAAAGCCCATAACTCAAATTCTTTTATTATTATTATTATTATCAGCATCATCGGGATTCGAACCCCCGATTTTAGCGTCTTCACTTCGCTTATATGGAAACGGTTTTACCCATTGTGCTACGAACGCTGGTGTATATACAGAGTGTAACAAAAGTCCTTACTCATAGGCTATTTATTTTGGTGAATTAAATGTCTGAACCCCGTACCAGAAATTTGCACGTAACAAAAGTCCGTACCCATACGATATTTACTTCATTGATCTTACCCCATTAGATCTTTTCCTTCGGGGGGCATCTCAAGTCAGTGGTTTACTCATCACGACCTCACGTCACCAATGATCATATAAAGAAAAAAATTCACGAGGAATACGTCAAAATTATTCAGAATGTGTTCGCTACTGTTGGATCAAGCATATACTTACAAGAAGTCACACCTGCTTTCTGGTATGCGATTCCAACATTTAATTCAATAAGATAAGTATCTTATATAGTAAGAACTTTTGTTTTATATATATATATATATATATATATATATATACACGTGATGACTCGTATTTTTGAGACGCCACAGTTTATTGGTAAATTTAAAAGGTGATTTAATTTGGTATTTTCAACTTATAGCAAAGAATTTAATCACAATGAAGAGTGTGATTATTATTTCGTCGGAATCAGAAACGAATTAACTTTTGTTTTCAAGATGAAATTGGAATCGTGAACTGATTCCGAGGCTTTTATTTCGGAGTGGAATTGGAATAAATATCATAAAATTGAGTGTATTTATAGACATTTCGTTTCTGACGTATAAAGTAGAAATCGAGTTCATTCTTTCGTTGTCCACAATCACATTTTAAAAATTTGTGACTGAATGTAGTAAAGTCACGAGCATTTTTTTTTTTTTATCGTGAAAACTGGACAATTGTAACGGCATTTGGTGGCTAAAATAAACTTTGATGCTAGCAACATTCTTATTAATAACTAATATACAGTTTATATTGTTACCAAAATGTTATACATCCTCGACGCAGTTCACTTTAGACGCAGTGGTTCTTAACCTGGGGGGCGCGCCCCCCTAGAAACAGGAATTTCTCTAATTGTATTTGTTATTCTCTTAACGAGAGCATGGGCTAATATTGAGAAGTTATTGAGAATGTTATTTTGATTGAAGGGGGGCGTGGAGGGAAGGACCAATTCCTAGAGGGGGCATGGTAGTAAAAAGGTTAAGAACCACTGTCTAAGTTTAGAGAATATCGTAGTAATAAAATGAAAAAAATAAGTGTTTCAGAATATAATTTTGAGGGAATTTAAAACGAAAGTACCAACGAAGTTAGGCAAGCAACGAAGTAACAGTGGTACGTTAAGAAGTCTAAGGATTTTACGTATAAATGGATAAAATGGTAGAGTGATATACCTAAAACATGGTATAGTTATAGTTCTCTAGTCGCACCGAAGTTCGTCGCCCTACCTCTAGAATTGACTTGAAGAAGAAAGTTGCTGTCTTGAGCACTCCATTCCAGCTAATCTGGGATTGTTCTGAACCAGATGACTAGTTTTCTTCTGAAGATTTCCACTTCTACATCAGTCGTATCACGTGGTTCTTTTGGTAACTGGTTAAATAGTTTAGATCCTCTGACAACAAAGCTATTTTCCTTCAATGTTAAGGATGTTCCTTGTCGAGCCTTTCAGTTAGGACACTGCGAATTCTGTCCTTCCTGTTTGGATAGTTATACGGTTCAGTTTGAGACTAGTAACTAGTTTATCAATTATTTTCTACTTGTAAATTATGGTGTCTCTCTCTTCTTCTTCTTCTTTCCATCGAGTACAAATGTAATTCATGTAATCTTTTTCAGTGATTTAGTTTTTTAATTCAATGATTTTGGCTGTGAAGTTTCTCTCACTTATTTCTAATTTACTAATTTCTTACTTTTTTATGTATGATGACGTTAAGACTGACCAATACTCCAGTTTTGGTATGATCAGTGTTTTCAGCAAAGGAATCATTTTATATTCTTGTCCTTTCTTTGAAAGGTTTTCAGTATCTGTTCAATTATTCTTTTTGTTTTGTTCGGTACCATCTTATTTTGCGTCTCAAATTTCGCATCGTCTCGGTTATCTTTTGCTCTTCCTGAGTTCCTCTAAATTTTCTATCCCTTTGGGTAATAGTACCTCGGTTACTTTGGTTTTGCTTCCGTCCGAATTGTTCATTCAGACGAAGGTCAAGCTTGTCACTCCTCCAATAGAGTTTAGTCCATAGATTTTAGTTTCTCATATCTTAAGAGTTGAAATTTTTTTGATGTTAAATCTCATATTGTTGTCTTCTGATCAGCTGAAAATTCTATTTGCGTTCGTTTTTTAAGACTACATATATTGCTTGAGTTTTTAATTTTTCTGCTATTTCTTTTTATCATCAACACCAAACAGGAACCGACATCGACCAGGAAACGACCATCATTTAGGAAAATCGAACACGAAGCTTAGAAACCGGGTAAATGTATTATACACAAATATACAAGGCCTCTATACGGACCATGCAGACTGCAAATTACAATACTTGCAAAATTTAACTACGGAAACCAGCATAGATATCATATGTCTAAAGGAAACACACATAAATGCGAGAAAGGCTGTGAAAACTGCATCGAGAATACTGAAATAGCATTGCTGGACTACAACATATACAGAGCAGATAGAGTGGCTAGACGAGGGGGAGGGTGTTGTATCTACGTGAAAAACACATACACATGTGAAGTGAAGGAAAACAAATCAAACAGCACAGTTGAAGTTATTGTATTAGAAGTAAAAGAACTGAACCTAACCATTATGAACATCTACAGACCACCAAACACCACAAATAGTGAATTCCAATTTGCTACAAATGAATTAGAAAACATATTAAAATTACTTGAAACTCCAGCAACAAATATTCTAATTTTCGGAGATTTTAATTTCCCATTCAAATCATGGAAGAAAAATGACGAAGTTATATATGTTGAGAAGTTTCATGGCAACATTACTAAAGATGATAGAACCCAAGCAACAATGCTATTAGATATTATGGAAAATTACGCCCTTACCCAGGAAATCTGTGAAGCTACGAGAAAGGAGAACGTTTTGGATTTAATCTGGACAAATAACAGAGACAGGAAAGAAAACGTAGCAAGCTCGAAAGGAAAATCAGGACACTATTCAGGCAACGAAGACAAACCGTAAAACATCTCCACAGATGCAGAACTGATGCAAAGAGACTCAAACTAAAGAGGAAACTTGGCGAAATAGAAATGGACCTAAAGCAAACATTCATACATAAGACAAACGAGGAGGAAACAAGGTAGCAGAAAACATAAAAAATAACCCAAAATACTTCTACACATTTACGAAAAGGAAAATGCAGTGTAAGGAGAGTATTGGTCCGTTGATAGACGGGGAGGCGGAATACAAAATGACCCGAAAGAAATAGTAAACTGCTTAGGGAACAATTTAACCTGTATTTAGCACCCCTAAGTCCGAGATGGAAATGAAAAACTCCGACGAATTTTTCGACATAGATACAGATTAACCAAGGACAAATTCCGGCACAAACCTAAACCTATTAATGGACTTCGAGTTCACGGAAGGAGATGTAATTACGGCCTTATCACAAATGCGAGGCAATTCAGCGCCAGGGCCAGACACATGGAGTGCCACACTTCTGAAGAAATGCAAAGAGAGTATCGCCAAACCGCTATACTTACTATAGAGGAAATCATTCGACACAGGACAAACTCCACTCCCCTTAAAGAACGCGAACATTGCCACCCTATTTAAAGGTGGTAACAGAGCAATGCCCAGAAATTATCGGCCAGTGGCTCTCACCTCACATCTTATAAAGTGTTTTGAACGTATAATTAGAGGCAAAACTACCTACTACCTACAAGAAAAAGACTTATACAACACAAATCAACATGGCTTCAGGGCGGGAAGATAATGCCTGTCACAGCTACTTCACCACCACGAGAAATTATTAGAAACATTGTGTTGAGGACAAAACATAGATGTAATACATACGGACTTTGCTAAAGCCTTCGATAAATGTGACCGTGGAATTATAGCACACAAACTTAAGAATACAGAAATTACCGGGAAGCTAGGAAGGTGGATATTTAATTTCTTGACGCAAAGAACACAAAGAGTGGTGGTAAACGGAGTTAAATCGGAAGTCTCGGAAGTTGTGAGCTCTGTCCCAAAAGGGACAGTATTAGCTTCCCTGCTGTTCATAATAATGATTGCAGATATTAAGGACAGCATTGTATCATGCTTCGCAGATGACACAAAGATATGTAAGGAAATATTGAACGAAGCTGACATAAGAAAATTACAAAACGACATTGAAACATTATTCTAGTGGGCAGAAGACAACAATATGAAATTCAACGAAGAAAAATTCCAATTTCTAAGATATGGTAATAACAAGGAGCTACAGAAAAAAGGGTACAAAATTATGCAAGCCAAACAGATAATACCAAATCCACAAGTTAGGGATCTTGGAGTAATAATGTCGTCGGATGTAAAATTCAGAGAGCACTATAAAATCAAAATCACAACGACTGAAAAATAATGGGAATCATCTGGAGGAGCTTCCGCAGCAGAAAAGCAAACATCATGCTCAAATTATGGAAGAGTCGAGTCCTACCAATAATTGAGTATTGCTCAGTACTCACAAGCCCATACAGAAAACGAGACATTGCGAACATTGAAGCTATACAAAAGACTTTTACGTCTAAGATAGAGGAAACGGAAGGTGAAGACTACTGGTCTCGATTACAATCCCTGGAACTCTACTCTCTCGAAAGAAGGCGCGAGCAGTACACAATAACTGTATACATATGGGAAATACTTGAGGGCTTTGTCCCTAACCTCAGAAATGAAATAGAAACAAACTGGAATGAGAGAAGAGGCAGATTTTGTACGGTCCCAGCTGCGGTGGGACAAGGGGCCATGAAAACGAAGATGGAAAATACCCTCAGAATACGGGCCCAAAGCTTTTCAATGTCCTACCAAAAGAAGTGAGGAATCTCCAGTACACCGACCTGAATAACTTCAAGAACCAGCTGGACAGATTCTTGTGCAAAGTCCCTGACCAGCCAAGCGTGGCTGGCTACGAGGGCAGGAGGAGATCAGACAGCAATTCCTTCCTTCACCAAATCCCGCAAATGAGGCGAGATGCTGCAGAGGGGTCGACCGCGGGTCGATCGTGATCCTTCGTTCAAACGCACCAAAAAATACCAAAAGTAAGTATAACAAAGGATGTTACTGCGTTATTGTTGGTTTCATTATCTGTACGATCTTCCTGAATCTATTTTGTCACCACCTTTTCTTAATCCCCCTTCCCTACCTTTAGCCACACTCTTCTTATATATGCATAGAAAAAACTTCCCGTCACTTTCTATAAATACAAATACACACTGTATTCTATTCTATTTTCTCAATTCACTCAAAAAAGAAGTTTTGGAGACCGTATTTTCTACCAAAAGAAGTTACGTATTATTAAAAGAAGTTATTCTATCATCTGAAAAGAAGTTTTGATACGCAAAAGAAGAAAAACTTCCTCTACAATCATCAGTAGAATGCACCCGTTGAAAGACGTAATTTTATCCGAATTAAGAAAGTTTCATTTTGATTCCACTAGAGCAGCGTTTCTTAACCTTTTTCGACATCAGCACCCCTTGTAGTTAGGTCTAGGCAGTCCAGCACCCCCTTCACCTGGTTAGTAGCAAAAAGTTAGCAAAAGTTAGTAGCAAAAAGCACCACGCAAATACAAAACAAATAAGAATATGAGTACAATTTATAGTTGACCAATAATATTTTGAATAAAAAGATATCAAATTAAAGCAAAGTGAACATACATTTAAAAGCAACACATTTAGAGTAAAAAATAAACGAGGAAAATTTTAAAACGATATTAAGACAAGACACACAAAGAATTATATTTACAAATTCAAACCTAAATACTTTCTTGAATATAACAATATAATAAAATACTTGTTCTTGAATATAACAATAGATCAAGCGGCCAAAAGAAATGTTAAGAATAACAATCAAGGAGAATTACTTACTCCCTAATCTTGGGGTCAAAATCATGCAAAAAAGTAAATTTCTTGTGACACAGAGTCAACGTTCCTTCTTAATATTAATGGTGATAATGTAAACGTGCAATAAATCTTTCGTACTTAAATATATATTCAAATTCTCATACAATAATATCTGTTAATAAAATAGAAAAGATTGGGAGTTTGTGAAGGAGTTTGGTTAACGGACCTAACGGACTGAACATGACAGAAGCCCTTTTCCAGCATCTCCTAAAATCGATTTCAGGACCCCCTGGTAGTGCTAGCACCCCAGGTTAAGAAACGCTGCACTGGAGGTCTCCATATTCTAGATTTATTTTTAACCTTTTCTGTCCCAAATTATTGTTTTGAGCTAAAAAAAATTTGTTAACGCTTAAAAAATGTTAAAAACAGGTATGGAAACATAACACTGGGCAACACGTATTTTATTGAATGATATCTGACACTTGATTCTAGGTAATTTGGGTGCGCTGAATACGAATTTCAACTCGGTTTGGCTCTATCAGGTCCTGATTCTTGTCGACAGCCTATGTGCCATTTTCCAGATTTTTCAAATTAGGACTAAAAAATTAAGTCATGTGTTAAATTTTTTTTCAAGTTTCATGAATACAAGCAGTTCAAACTACAGTAAAATTACATTATAACGATAGAAATGACTTAAAATAAAAAAACAAACAGATATGAAGCTTTCACTGTGGCAAAAATTTTCTTTTGTAAGACTTTCTAGCGTATTTGCTTGTTGATGGCAGGTCTCTTTTCAAGCACCAGCAGTAATCAGCCATCATGTGGGAATCCCAGCGGCCTTGTACCGTTCCTCCATAATTTTGATATCTTGGTGGAATCTCTCCCCTTGTTCGTCACTTACATCACCTAAATTACTTGGAAATTGGTCAAGATGGCTATTCAAAAAATGCATTTTATGCTCATATTGCAACCTAACTCTTGTAGTCCCTTAAAAGTTTTTTTACGATTTCTTCGTAGTTATCTGCCCTATAATTGCCTAAAAAGTTTTCTATCAAGTCCACGAATGAGAACCAGCCATTTTTTTCGCGTTCATTCATGACATTAGGAAAATTGCTGTCTTTAATCATTGTTCTTATTTGTGGACCGTCGAAAATTCCCGCCTTGATTTTTTCATAACTTAAACTTGGAAATTTTGAAGTTATGTATTTGAAACACTCGCCGTTCGTATCTAAAGCTTTTACATATTGTTTAATGAGGCCTAGTTTTATATGCAGAGGAGGAAATATGATTTTATCTCTGCTCACTAAAGGTGGATTAATTACGTTTTTTTCTCCGACAGTAAGTGATGTTCGTGCTGGCCAGATTTGTTTGAAATAATGTTCTTCCTTGGCTCTGCTGTCCCATAAGCAAAGGAAGCAGGGATATTTAGTATACCCTCCTTGTTGTCCTAGCAGAAAATTAACCATTTTTAAGTCAACACATATGATCCACTCGTGCTCCCTATATTTGATAAGATTTAAAACCTTTTCTATATGTTCATACTTTTCTTTTAATTTTGTTGAGTGCCCAATCGGTATCGAGCCGTATAGATTGCCATTATGCAACAACACACACTTAAGACTTCTTTTCGAACTGTCTAAAAACAAGCGCCAATCATTTGCATCGTAAGACTCAACCCCCATCTTCTTTAACAAACCAACTATGTCGCAGCAATATACTAAACTATCCTCTGTTCTAAAATATTTAACAAGTTCTTCTTCTCTTTTTCTGTAAATGAAATGTATGTGTTTGAAGTAAACAAGTTTTTCTCTTTAAGTCTTGAAGCTAAAATTTCCGCAGCCTTTTTTGGCAATTTAGATCCCTTACAAGATCATTCAACTCGCTGGTTAAACTTTTGCGGATCGTTTTGACTTTCAATACGCTGGGGTCAAAATCGGTGTCTGACTCCTCAAAGTGCATAACAATATTTCAGGAACATCTTCAACTAATTCTTGAGTTGGCAGGCCCTTAAATTTTGGAATGGGGATCTCATTTGAATGTAGCACAGGTCGTATCGCGGTGTCGAAATTTGGTACTCGATACAATGTTTATTTTTCTTAGTGAAGCCCGAAGTCTTGACAAAGCAAAGGTAGCAATCGGTCTCGTGGTTAGTAGGCTCTCGCCACACCTGATATGGAAAAAAAATTGTAAAGCGTTAACAAAAGCGACGAGAGACTTGTTTTTATGAATTTTATCAAAAGTTATCACCCAAACATTTAACATTTCTATGTGTTTCAACCTTATGCAATATTTGAGATTCTTATAAACATTTTCTGTAAATTTTTGTTTATGTACCTAGGTTACAATTACATTTAGGTAAGTTACAGTATACTAGTGATTAAATTACGTAGTTTTATGAAATCATAAACTTACCATCGGAACTCCAAAAGGTATTTTTGAATCCGAACCCTTCGTCCAATGTCGCAGTCTTTCAATGCATATAGTGCAGGCTTTATGTGGAGCCCACGATTTATCTTGGTCCCCCAGTTTTATGCCAAAATAAGCTAAGTAAGCTCTTTTTACGAAGTCAGTTATATTTGCTCGTTGATGTGGAAGTGTAAAATTTCCACATATATAACAGAAGGAATCAGGGTTGTTTTTGCATTTGAACTTTCTAGTGCTTGATGACATATTGTTTGATTGTTCTGCCAATTTGTAAAGGTATTTAAAGCCCTTAATTCATATAAATTTAAGAAAATCTGAAATATAAACACAAAAATTAGTTTAAATAGGTACTTATTATGAAATAGGTACTTACAATCTATGAAATTAAACTAGAAACACGGATGAGTAGGTACAATATAAATTACGTCTAATTAAATCAACTATATTAAATCACGATGACAAAATTACTCACTAAATCATATGCCAATTCAAAATTATGTTAATGCCCAAACTTAATTAACTAACTCAACTGACTGACTGACTGACTGACTGATTGAATTGACTGATTAACTCTGGAAACGAGTCGCTTTTATATATTTTAGTTGTCCCTCTAGAATACTCTACAGAGAACAGGAACACTCGAGAAAATTTTAGAATTCTATGATATTTTTAGCTTAATTTACTAATATTAAAATGGGTTAAAAATGACAAAATTAAAAATATTTTTAGGGTGTTACATATAAAAATATACATAATACAACAATACCATAACAATAGGTACAAATACCTAGATAAAAACCTAGTTGCATAATGTGTAACTGCAAAAAGACTTAGCGAGTATTGAGAAAAAAACCTTTTTATGAATACGACGAAAGAGGGGTGTTGAGCAAAATCAGGACCTGATAGAGCAAAACCGAGTAAAAATTCGTGCTCAGCGCACCCAAATTACCTAGAACTAACTGTCAAATCTAATTCAATAGACAAAAAGTTGAAATTTGTTCCCCAGTGTAATTGAAACTTTGTTTATAAATTTATTTAATTAATTACACTAGAAATTATATTATTCCATTGACGCTATCAAGTAATAAGAGAAACTAACATAACTTTGGTACTTTGAATGAAACAAATAAAAGCAATTTTGGTCCTTTGCTAAACAAAGCGGTAGACCATACTACTTTGAATGAAATGCATTAAAACAGTTTTTGTCCTTCGTTAAACATAATGATACATCACACTTTCTGTATTTTAGATGAGAGTAACCCTTCATACAGTTTCTGCATCTTTTTTAGGTTCTAAATGCTCAGGCCAATGTCCAAAATTATCTGCCAGATGTTGCTATACAGTTAATTGTTACATTCAAATGTCATAAGGTATCATTGAAGCTAATCTGAGGAAATTACGCATACTTTTTGTTGATGATGCCATATGGAATCGCTGGGACAGAAAGGGTTAAGTACAGACCTAGATTTAATTGATCATAGATCAAAAACATAGATCAAAGATCAATGACATAGACCAAAGATCATAGATCATAGACAAGAAACATTTTAAATTAAAATTATTGTTAATAATTCGGAGAGTTTGAAATACGTTTTGGATTTTAAAAGAGTTAAATTTCGTGATCTGAAACTGCAACTTTCGACCCACAATTGTAATCAGGCTTTATCACGCGATGATATTAATGACACGTAGATTTCTTGTTATAATTACACTGGCCAACAAAATGAAACTTTATTTTCTCATCACAAACATGATCACACTTTCTTTAATGCATTTTTCGCGCTAATTCCGAATCTGGTTTTATTTCTTTTCTAGCACGTATAGTTATATAGATACACTGGTTTTGATATTTTTAGGTTTTTGATATTGCTATAAGAAAATTTATGGATGTATAGATCACACTTAGGAATGCTAAACAACAAATACATCATATACCTTATTCAATGTACTTATAAATAAAGAATATACACATTATTTTATTAAAAGCGCTGTGAGTGTGATTTCCTTTTGTAAATTTGGCCTGGATTGTCACGATACAGCATCCAACAATGGTCCGCCATCATGCTTTCATTCCAATATCCTTGGTAGCGCTTCTCCATCATCTGAATATCTTGATGGAAGCGCTCTCCTTGCTCGTCACTCACTGCACCAAGGTTTTCAGGAAAGAAATCTAAGTGGGAATGCAGGAAGTGAATTTTTAACGACAATCGACACTCCATTTCTTTGAAGGCATCAAGGAGGTTCTTGACTCCATCCTTATATGCAGGTGACTTGTTGCTTCCAAGAAAGTTTTCACATATCCATTTGAACGCCAGCCAAGCCTTCAATTCCAGCGGACTTAGGACTTTTCAAATTCAGTGTCATTCAAAACCTCCCTTATTTGTGGCCCAACAAAAATTCCTTCCTTCAATTTTGCTGCAGTAACCTTCGGAAATTTCCTTGAAAGGTATTGGAACCCTTCAGAATTGACTTTACCCATTGCTTTAACAAAATTCTTCATTAAACCAAGTTTAATGTGAAGAGGTGGCAGATAGATCTTTTGGGGATCCACTAAAGGGACAGACTGGACATTGCTTATCCCTGGGACATATGTATACCTAAGTGGCCAGTCACTTTTGGTGTAATGTTCTATAGTGGCGCGACTGTCCCACAGGCAAAGGAAACAACAAAACTTTGTGAATCCTGACTGCATACCCATAAGCATTCCTATACTTTTAGATCTCCACAAACATTCCATTGATGACTGTCGTATTTGATTGCCTTAAGTATAGGCTGACCATACGTACCGTTTTGAACGGGACAGTACCGTTTGTTTTATATTTCCTGGTCGTCCCGTCGTTTTAATAAAAATGTCAATTTTGTCCCGGTTTATGTACTTACTTTTTCATGAATACAGAATATTACATAACCCCGTCCCTTTTTTGCCATCCCAATGTCCCGTTTTTGTCTCAAGGAAATATGGTCAGCCTACTTAAGTAGTATATCCATATTGTCATATGTCTCTTTTAGATGGACGGAATGGGCAATGGGGATGGATGGCATTATATTACCATTATGCAAAAGAACTGCTTTCAGGCTTCTCTGCGACGAATCAATAAAGAGGCGCCACTCAGATGCCACATACGTCTGAGATATGGCTGTAAATAGTCCATTGATGTCATGGCAATAACAGAGAGGACCGTCTACTGAAAAGAATGCTGTTAATTCAAAATTCCGCTTTCGGTAGTAACTAATACGAACATTGTTCTCAAGTAAATTGTTCTCCTTTAGTCTTGAGGCGAGAAGCTCTGATTTCTCTTTAGACAGCGATAAGTCTCTAACAAGATCATTCAACTGTCCTTGGGTTAACCTTTTAGGCTCTAAATGTCTACCTTCAAAAGTGTACTCTGGTTCTGTAGATGGTCCGGAAACGCCAGTTGCACCTTCATCACTTTCCATGTCATCTATGATAGAATCTAGCCTATCACTTGGGGGAATTGGAATGGGCAATGTTTCATCATGTTTTACTGGTCTACGTGCTGAATCCAAGTTTGGATATACAATCTGGTGTTTGTTCTTGGCAGAAAACCCCATTAAGTTCACACTACAAAAATAACAGTCTTCATGATGATCTCTCGGCTCCCTCCATATCATGGGTATGGCAAATGGCATTGAAGCTTTCTTTTTTTAAGCCAATCACGTAATCCATTTGAACAGCCAGAACAGATTTGATGTGGCGCCATGGTTTATCTTGGTCACCTAGATGGCAACCAAAGTATAGCTTGTATATTTTCTTAATGTCGGTTGTAATACTTCGTCGCTGTGTTTTAGTTGTGAACTGGCCGCATACGAAACAGAACTTGTCGGGGTCATTCTTACATTGTCGAGGCATGTTGACTGACCTGAACAAACTATAAATTCAAAAAAAATGTACACCAACTTGACACAACAAGTTCTTGGACTGGACTGATCTTTTGACACACAAAGCACGGCGTTGTTGCCTGAATCACAATGCTGCTAGACGTAAAAGCTCACACCTGAAATACATAAGATGTATAATTAAGATAATTGAAATAAATAAGATGAATAAACTAAAAAACACAATAAAATAAACACAATCAAATGTTGAAATATTAATATTTTGCCTATTTAAAATGGTTAAATCTGTGTAGTTATATATATGCCTTCACCTTGAAAACTATACGTGCTAGAAAAAATCTGAATGCAGTTTTGGAATCAGCGTGAAAAATGCTATCCAGCCACCACAAATTTTACTCTGATGAAAAATCTTTGTTGACCAGTGTTATTTTAAACATTTAGAATCGAATAATATTTCATTAAGTAAAAAGGGATTGGCGAAGTCTGTTAAATCTAAGTGGTGGAATGGTTGAATTAAAAGTTGGCGAAGTCTGTTGAATCTATCTAAATGGTGGAGTGCTGAAATTAAAAGGTTAAAAAGAACGCCTATTTCAAATTTAATGAAACAAATAATTTGTCCGATAGAAATGCATGCAAATTATTGAGAAGGTGAAGCAAAAAACTTATTAGAAAAAGTAAGCGCAACTATGAGCTATATGTATAGTGAACCAAAGTAAATCGAATCCGAAAGAATTCTATAATTGGTAGGAATAAAAAAGTAGCTTCGCAAACGCTATTGGTCCACTCATAGGCGAAAACAACGAACAAATTTACGATGATTTACAAATGACGGAAGTTTGAAATAAATTCTTCTCTTTCGTCTTTACTAACGAAAATATAAACAACATTTCCGTTCCCGTAATCATGTTCAATAATTAATTATCACTTAAAGTTTCGCGATTTTACCATTAGTCGAAAGTACTCTCGGCCATAAGTAATAGTTTGAAATTAGTTGGGGGTAAACATTTCAATTTAAATGAAGCTAAGCATTTTTTTTCTTTCAAATTCTCCCCCGTTTGCTTTAATTTTCATTTCATTTATCTTTAAATTTCCTTCCTTTCTTTCAATTTCCATTCTTTGCTTTAAAGTTTTCACTTTAACCTTTCTTCTTAAACAGACAGCCTCGCAGGGAGCAGTCGGTCTGTTGATGTTTGGTGTCCTATGTATATACTGACCTACATCTATCCCTTCACACAGTCGCACCTGATAAAGACCTTAGAACAGGCTAAAAGCTCGTACACCAATAAATCCACTTCTCTCGTGGCCTTTACTTCCTTACGTAATTACCCTCCACTTCGATAAGCATGGTTTTAAATAATACTGAAGGTAATACTGTTCCTTGTCATACTGCGTTACGTACATCCGATTCTGATGATAATATTCCTCGAACGTCTAAATTCTTGCTTCCGCTCTTCAAGGAACCTATATATCGATTTCCGTAAACAAAGACACGTTTACAAGACGTTCCTAAACCTTCAATATTCCTCGTTATCAAGTTAATCGATCCTAGTATTGAATTTCTGACTTGACTGGCAAACAGTTATCAAAGAAAATATTTTAGAACTGTCTTTCTCGCTAATGTAGCGAGTGGCGTTCCTCAGGGTTCTGTGTATATATATATATATATATCAAAGCTATTGACTTCTCCTTAGGGAACCGGAGCTTACAGATGAAAAGAAGGATCAACACAACGGCAAACACAAAACTCAGTTTGAAATTTTAACTAGATCCAATAACCTTACAGAACTCCGAATTTTAGAATCTTTGTACATCTATAGAAACAAACCCTCCCTTAATAATAATAGCTCATCCTACAAATTACGACTCTTTTGACAACCAACCGTGTTTCACAGATATACCCTTTCTAATCCTCTGACCACCTAGTGTCCTCTTAGACTTTGCCAAGTATGGAGGTGGATGTAAACATTGTGTATTTACCTATTGAGGTAATTTAATTTTAGTTTTTATAGTGATGAAATTTAATTTAATTTTAGTTTTTATAGTGATGAAATTTAAATGTTTTTAATTTTGTATTGATGCAATTTTCATTTTGCTTTAAGGTTTTAATTTTAATGGTCTTAATATTGTATTGATGTAACTTTCACTTTTCAATTTTGTTTTAAGGTTTTAAGACTTAACTCACTGATGATGACAAAAGATTTGTCGAAACGTCTGATGTACAAATAAATGAAAATGTTTGCCGTTGTGTTGATCCTTCTTTTCATATATATTATATATTTATTGTGTGTATATATATATATATTTATTGTGTGTATATATATATATATATATATTTATTGTGTATATATATATATATTGTGTATATATATATACACAGGGTGTCCATAAATGATTACCCTGATTAAAGCATGCTATAACTTTTAAGTAAACACTCGTATTCAAACACAGTTTTAATCATAAGTAGATAAACATACAAAGTTTTGATACATAGTTAATGAACTTAATAAGCTTCCACATGTGCACCCCTATCTATATATATATATATGCACATATATATATGCAACATCTAAGGTCATATGACGGAGGGGACCTACAGCTTTACGTGTGATCCGAACCACGGGTCGCTACATAATCTGGGCGCAGAGGACGGTCTCCCATCCAACTACTACCCAGACCCAATGTCGCTTAACTTCGCTGATCTCCGAGAAGCGGTGTTACGACATCGGCCACTACGTAGCCCATATATATATTATATATATATATATAGGCTACATTTCAACTGCAAACAACACACAGTATAATTAACGTAAAGAACGACGCTTGTATAGAAGAACATCCCGCGCAAGATACAAGCGTCGTTCTTTACGTTAATATATATATATATATATATATATATATATATATATATATGTTAAACAGGGGACCATTCTGAGTTTGTGTATGTATATATATATATATATATAACTTCAAAGTTATAGAAACGCCATTGAAGTCGTTGAAATATACTTGAATTGGTAATTGTTTCTTTATAAATGTGACTCTTATTCACACTGTGTGCCTTCAAGTGTTACCTTATGAAAGAAGGCAATAAGTTCACCAAGTTTTGTTTCCCTTTTGCAGCCTCTACAAGATTCGTTCTACCGATTTTTCTTTTAAATTTAAAGTAATAGAGAATCGTTTGCTTCACCTATATTGAATCTTAAACTCTCTCTCTCTCTCTCTCTCTCTCTCTCTCTCTCTCTTCTCTCTCTCTCTCTCTCTCTCTATATATATATATATATATATATATATATATATATATAAAGCTATTATGGGCTAGGGAGTTAGATATTTTCGATATGAGCATCATTTTCAGCTCCACACACACGCACGCTAACACACACACACACAATATTGGTGTTCTAACCGCCGCCCTTATTTGTTTTTTCCTGTTAAGTTTTTATGATGATGAGACTCAAAGTTTTGAGTAAAGATTGTTGTCGTATTGTTAACAACAATGTTAATAGGTTTTCATACCCTTGATGAGTCTGGCTACCAGGTTCTTGGACACCATATATATATATATATATATATATATATAGAGAGAGAGAGAGAGAGAGAGAGAGAGAGAGAATTATAATGTTCTATAATGAAGATTTGGGATTTTTTGTGTATTGTTGATAAGATCGTTTACTATTTTATGACAAATACTAAAGAAAAATCTTAAATGAGGAGATTTTTTTTTTTTTTTTTTTAGGTTAGAACGCGCGAGGGAGCGGCAATTTTGTGGAGTGAGAACATTTCTAAATGTGTACTACGTAAAGCTGTTTCTAATTTAATTAATGATAGGGAAAAATTAGATTGAGTTTTGGTAATAATTATTATAATGTTTTCGTCCTTATCATGTTTTTATAATTTAATATACGATAAGATAAAAAAGTCATTTTAACCTCTTTTGGACGACTGGGTCGAATTTGTAACGTTTCCAATACACGCATTCATAACTTAACCCTACAAAATCTTCAGGCGTTAAGAGGTTAATTCTCTGGATCAATGGAGTTTTAACCTTTGATGGCTCAAGGCATCCCAGTGCTATCTGTTTTTTTTTTTTCCGCGGTTACCACAGAGGATTTTTGTCTTCCTCTGGTCAACATCCACAATTTTTCCCCTCCTTCTCCATCACCACTTAACTTCAAACTGAGCATGTATCGTTCCTGTATAGATGTATTAAATTGTAAATGTTTTGTTTCTTTTGAACCCCACCAAGGTAGTCGAATGGTAGAACGCCCGCCTGTTAATCTGAAATTCTGGGTTAGAGTCTGGGCTCAGACTTCAGATTTTTAAGATGTGTAAGCTGTAGGTTTCCTCGTTCACACGGCTTTATCTGTCACGAAAGTTAAATAACCCGAATTATTGTTTGATGAAATTTGCATATGTTCACTAACTTTTGAATTTTCAATTACTTATTTCTGTGATTTTCTCGAAACTTCGTGGCACTCCTGCGACGTACTTGGGGCACACCTGTTAGGAACACTGCTCTGAATGACTACAGATGTTGTTTGACAACCCTGGAAAATTTAATAAATAAATATAATATCAGTAATGTTGTAATTACAATTTTTTAATACTGACCCTCATCAAGAAGGTTTTCGAATGGATTGAAGAATGTCCTGAAATTTTTTAATATATACAGGGTGCTTCAAAAAAACGTTACCACTTATATGGCGCTAATATGTCATTGCTTACCTCTTATAGTTTTTTTTTTATTTATGTAAGTATTTGTATGTTTATTTGCTTATTTTTTAATAATAATATAATAATAATAATAATAATAATAATATCGTTTCTTTTCAAGGATTGTGTGAGTGATTAAAGAGTGAACCCCATTATTATTAAAAATTAGGTGCTCTTCCAATACGTGCTCTACCGTAAAATTTACATTCCAATATGTGCTAACTAACGAAAATATCACGACCTAACCTAACCAATCGTCAAGGGCGTACAATTGACCTAACGATTGGTTAGGTTAGGTCGTGATATTTTCGTTAGTTAGCACATATTGGAATGTACATTTTACGGTAGAGCACGTATTGGAAGAGCACCAAAAAGTATTATTAAAAAACATTATTATTAAAAGACATTGTTATTAAAAGACAAGCAAATAAACACACAAATACTTACATAAACAAAAAAACAAACAAGCTATAAGTGGTAAGCAATGGCATATTAGCGCCATATAAGTGGTAACATTTTTTGTAGCACCCTGTATATTTCAAAGATGAATGTTTTGCATTCGCACATCTCTCTCTCTTTTAGAGTTTAGGTTTGGGGGTTGTTCAACCTATTCCGTAGTATCTCTGTCGTGCTACACATTCAGTTGGTTGATTGGTTGGACCATTTATTTTGTTCGATGTCCGTTCAGAAATTTATTTCTGATACTGAAGTGAGACACTTTTTGTTATCTTTTGTTATCTTTTAATACCAACTTTTAATACCACTGATTACTATTGTACTACCTTCTTATGGAAGGTAATACTGGATACCTAAGGTCGGGATGGTACCTTATTTAAGGTTGTTATCTCTATGTATCTTTGCCTCTAAAACTGAAGGTGACGTTGTTGTTTTTTGGACAATTTAGAGAATTATTTATAAATTAATTAATTTTAAAATTTTCTTCGTAATGCGAGGTTCAAATGACTTGTATCTTTTTTACAAGCAACTATCGGGTGATTCTTTAAACCAGGGGCGTCGATTGCTCTAAAATAGTGGGTAGGGGAGACACTTCGCCTTCAAACAGCGAATTAAACAATACTCTGAGTAGCTGTTGCGTGTAATATATCAATGTCGTAATTTACCATTTACCCATTTTTTGTATTTTTCTCAGCATGTTGAAAAAACTCAAATGTATTTAATCATTTTAGGTCTTTCTTTATTTGAACATTATTTAGCAGAAATAAGAAACGCAATACAAACTAATATTGCTATTACATTTGCATATGCATATAATCCGACATATAACGTCTTATTAGGTGCCATTAATAGTTAGCATTTATAGCAATTCATCCACGAAAGTGGGGGGGGGGACATGTCCCCCTGCGTCCCCCCCACCGCAATCGACGCCTATGCTTTCAACATGTTACAATTTAAAAGGTCTGTATTCTTTACATTACCTAACTACAATAAAAGGATAATTTTTTTACCGTACTTTGTCTACACATGGGGAATTAATCCCCCCAGTGCAAAACATGTCTGTGATGTCCTCTCAGCTCACGATACTTACACGATACTGTCGACGGAAGGGTCCTGTCCAACAGATTTCCTGCGGTTTATGATAAATGAATATCATGGCCACCAACAACACCAGATCTGTGACTGTGACTTTTATATGCGAGTCTATTTAAAAGATAGAATCTTTAGACATAATCCACACGTAATAAAAGGATTGGAAGTATCAATTGAACAAGAAATTTCTCAGATTTCAACAGATACTCTGTCGAGAACATTGCAAAATGTTGTATTGTTCGCGCGAGAAACGTTAATGAACCGAGAGAATCGCCTCCTTTACACGGTGATTCACATTTTAGAATTTAAAATGATTGGACGAAATCTGAAATGGAAATTGGAAAAAGACGAGATTGTTTACATTTTAGGGCATTACGATCGAGTAATATAAATTTGACTTTATTAAATTTCCTTATTTTAAAATTTTAAATTTAACCGTCATTGAAATTTGTATTTTGGTTGTACCATACTAGAAATAATCGCCATTTTTATTTTTATTTTAAGGCCTTCATTCACGTAAAGTTTTTGAAATAAGAATCGTATAAATGATTTTGTCCGTTCGATTCGAAAAAAGTTGTACCGTGTATCGCCATCTTTCTATTATTAATGTCGATAACAAATATGATTTTACGACAAAACTTTTTTAAACAAACTGTACTTGAAATTTTATATATATATATGCCGTATATACCCGAGTATAGGTCGATCTCGTGTATAGATCGACCCTTGATTTTCTGGCCAAGAAATCATTAATTTATCATATGCCTCGTGTATAAGTCGACCCCAGTTGTTGAGGGTAGTGGAACAACAAATTAGGGTAATAAAGCACCATATTTTATGGCATATAAATAAACTTTTAAAAATGTATTCATTTTATGTTTTATATCATCCTGTGCTACCATTCTGTAATTTTAATAATTGGTACATATTTTATGTTTTCATTGTTTACTGGTACTAAATGGTAAATATTTTTCATGTCTGAAGCTATAATGTTATAATGTAATGTTATAATGTTATAATGTGTATGTCCTCCGTGGTGGCGGAGGGGACCTACAATTTTACGTGGGTTCATATATACTTAGGAGGAAAAGTGTAGGTGTGGCTGTAAAGACTGTACAGTAATGTAGAAATGTGTGTGCACCCATTTTGGGTCTCCCATTTCAAGGTGTTTGTGGGGCAAGTGAAGATCATGAGTTTTTCAATACCTCACAGTACTAAGGGGAGCACCGCTCGGCAGAGGAATCTCTTTAAATGGGGTGTGTAAGGACAGAGAGTACCCCCTAACCCAAGATGCTGCCTCCCTATATCCCACAACACTTGTGTTGAGCTGTGGGATCTATCACCAGTTCACCACAAAGCCTTAATTTTACCACCTTAAACTATACCCAATCTATCAACATATGCGTCTAATCGATTTTTAAACATGTTTATAGACGTGCTACTAATTACTTCTACCGGCAAACTATTCCAGCTATTTACTATTCTATGCGTAAAAAAGTTTTTGGCAACTGCTGTCTCGAACCTTCTACTTGTCAACTTACACCCGTTATTTCTAGTTCTATTATATTGAGATATTTCGAAAAAGCTATCTCTATCTACGTTATCGAACCCATTCATAATTTTGAAAACCTGAATTAGATCACCCCTTAACCTCCTAGTCTCGAGTGTTGTTAATTTTAACTCCTTAAGCCTATCCTCGTACGACTTTGACCTAAGCGACAGAATCATCTTAGTTGCTCGTCTTTGAACTCTTTCGATTTTGTCTATATCTTTGCGCATATGCGGATTCCAAAATTGGATCGCGTACTCCAAATGGGGTCTAACTAATGATTTATAAAGTGGAACTATAATATCGCGCGATTTGTACTCAAAATTTCGAGCTATAAAACCTAACACTTTGTTCGCCTTATTGACCGCTGCTGTACTTTGTTTCGCTACTTTTAAATCACCAGTGACTATAACTCCTAAATCTTTTTCCTGCTCTACGCTTGTTAAATCTTTCCCTGACATACTATACGCAAAATTACCGTTACGCGAACCTATATGCAAAATTTTGCACTTATCCACGTTAAATCTCATTTGCCATGTGACTGACCAATCAACGATTTTATTCAGATCTTCCTGGATTTTACCTCTATCTTCGTCATTAATCGCCCTACCACCCAGCTTCGTGTCATCCGCAAACTTTGAAACTGTACTGACTAGGCCGACATCTAAATCGTTAATATACCGGGTGTTTCAAAAGTCCCTCACTAATTTGATTTTCAATTTTCTTTGCAGCTAATCGACCAACGACGTTCATCTTGTGGTAAACTCTTAGTCAGTAGTTGATAATTTTTTTGAGTCTACATTTGAAGTTTTGCTCCGTTTTCTTCTGCTACCATGCTGACTCTAGAGCAGAGGTGTAAAATGGCTGCATGGCAGGAGGTTTTTCAATCTGTGGTCGAAGTGCAGCGACGATTCCGGGCAGTCTACGGACAGCATTATGCACCGGATAGGAACACCATCGTCGCCACCCACCGGAAGTTTATGGAGACCGGATCCGTAAAGGACAAACCACGATCAGGAAGACCTCGAAGTGGGCGGAGTGAGGAGAATGTCGAAACTGTCCGTGAGGCGTTTACTCAGAGTCAAGGAAAGTCCATTCGGCGAGCTGCTGCGGAACTGAACATCAGCGCGACATCTATCCAACGAATTTTGCGGCGTGGTCTCAAGCTGTATCCGTACAAGATCCAGGTGGTTCAGAAGCTGGAACCTCAAGACTACGATTGCCGGGTGGAGATGTATGAGACACTGCTGCATCACTACGAAAGAGACCCATCGATCCTGGAGCACATGTGGTTCAGCGACGAAGCTCTCTTCCACCTTTCTGGTCGCGTCAATCGGCACAACACCCGCATCTGGGGAACTCACAATCCTGCGGAGATCCGTGAACATGAAAGGGACACGCCGAAATTGGTCGTCTGGTGTGCCATCTCCTCAGCTTGGCTGATTGGTCCGTTCTTCTTCCGGGATCAAGATGGAAATTCCGTGAACGTCAACGGAGACAATTACCTTCGTATGCTTCAGGAGTTCTGCATCCCCCAACTGTCAGCTGTAGCTGACATGCAAGAAGTCATTTTCCAGCAAGACGGTGCCCCTGCTCATTACTCGCGTGAGGTTCGCTCATTTCTGAATAAGCAGTTCCCGGATCGGTGATTGGTCGCCGTGGTCCCATCGAATGGGCTGCTCGCTCGCCTGATCTTACCCCATGCGACTTCTTTTTGTGGGGCTACATTAAGAGCAAAGTGTACGCCACCAAGCCGCGAGTCCTCCCCACACTAGAAGAAAGGATCAGGAATGCGTGTGCTTCTGTTACTCCCGAAATGTTGTCCAATGTCGGCCAAGAATGCGTAAAACGGTGGCTCGCTTGTTTCGATAAAGACGGTGCCCACGTTGAGGTGTACCAGTGACTTTCCAGTAGACATATGAAGCCAAGTTTGATGCCACCAAAATTCTCATGAATCGTAGACTCAGCAACCAAATTGTCATTTGGTTCCTCTTGTAATTGCTATTTTAATAAAATTTTAAAAATAATGAGGGACTTTTGAAACACCCTGTTTATAAGAAAAAGCAAGGGGCCCAACACAGAACCCTGAGGAACGCCACTCGCTACATTAGCCCAACACGACTCCGCTCCATCAACGACCACCCTCTGTTTCCTACCTCGCAACCACTCTTCTAGCCAATTTATTACTACACCCCTGATTCCATGAGCCTTAGTTTTTTCAATGAGTCTTTTGTGCGGCACGGTGTCAAACGCTTTTTGAAAATCTAAACACACTACATCAACCGCCCGACGTCTATCGTAAACGTCAACCACGCTTTGGAAAAATTCTAAAAGATTAGTTAAGCATGATTTGTTTCGCCTAAAACCGTGCTGCGTATTTCTAACTAGTTTATGCACTTCTAAGTGTTCGACTATACGATCCCTAATTATTGATTCCAGTAGCTTACCTACAACAGACGTTAAACTGATTGGCCTATAATTTCCCGCCGCACCTTTATCGCCTTTCTTAAAGATAGGTGTTACGTTTGCTAACTTGAAATTATCTGGTACGGACCCCTCAGAAATAGACGCATTAAAAATCTTTGTTAGCGGCACAACAATGCTATCTTTTAATTCTTTTAGTTGTATGGGATATATGGAATCCGGCCCCGGTGATTTACGCGTTTTCATTTTATCAATATAGCGCATTACTTCCCCTTCACTAACCACTATATTATCCAAAATATTACCCTTATCAAAAGGTATTATGTCTATGACCGTAGGGATATTCGTTACATCTTCTATAGTAAAAACTGACGTAAAAAATTCGTTTAACAAGGTAGCCATTTCCTTGTTTTCAGAAACTAGATCTCCGTTTACATTTTTCAAAGGCCCCAAGACACTTTTTATTGGATTTCTATTTTTGACGTATTGAAAGAATCGCTTGGGGTTTTCTTTACCGTCACGAGCTATGGAGATTTCAAATTCGCGCTTGGACTTTTTTATTCCACTTTTCGCTTCACGCCTTAGAGATATGTAGTTGTTTCGTAACAACAGATTATCTTTATCGCACTTATATAGCCTATAAGCCCTATCTCTACTGTTTATAATGTCTCCTACTCTAGAAGTAAACCACAAGGGCTTGTTGTTTACTTTCGCACGCTTAATTTTGTACGGTACACATTCCTTATTTATAGTCCTAAATACCGTTTCGAACGATTCCCACATTAGTTTTGCGTTGGAGTTCCCCATTACGTTTTCCCAATTGACGTGTGAAAATTTATTTCGAAATTTACTAAAGTCTGCGTGCTGGAAGTTAGGAATTTTAGTCGAGTTAGTTGGTTTCGAGTGACTTACCGAGAGGACAAACTCTACCATATGTGATCGCTATTGCTCAACGGTTCTATTACTTGAAGATCAGTAATTAGCCTTTCATCCGTAGTTATTACTAAATCTAAAATACTGTCCAACCTCGTAGGTTCCCCAACCTTTTGAATAAGAAAGCTATCCTCGAGAAAATTAACTAAACGATTACCTTCCGCGTCTCCCTGCATTGTATCGTAATTCATGTTGGCGCAATTAAAGTCACCCATAACTAAAGTCTGCTCACTACCGATTATTCTCTTTAGTTCACGATATAACGCTTCGTCCGTATCAGCTGTTTGATTAGGGGGCCTATATATAACCGCAACAACAAGTTTGAAATCGTTCAATTTAAGTTCTGCTATAGTCGAATCTATCGGTTCTGGAATTGAGTGCTTTACTTCTATAACGTTCGCAATATTATCTTTGATATAAAACATAACACCGCCTCCTCGCCTACCTATTCTGTTTTTAACAAAAAGTCTATAACCTTTAATTTGATACTCCCCTACAAAGTCACGTGTTTCAGTGCTAAGCCATGATTCATTTATCGTAATTAAATCATAGTCTTTACAAGCAATTAAAGAAAAAAATTCGGTTATTTTATTTCGTAGGCTACGAGCATTTAAGGATAGAACCTTCAAATTGTTTGTAATTGCGACACCTTCGCGAGCGCAGGGGAAATGTGTGGAATTTACGCTCCAAGCCCTCCCCATCGTGCACTGTGCTACCATTCTGTAATTTTAATAATTGGTACATATTTTATGTTTTCATTGTTTACTGGTACTAAATGGTAAATATTTTTCATGTCTAAAGCTAACAGTAGCTCCTAGCCCTCCCCATCGTGCACGGATTTCAACCCCACGAAAATGTTACCCTTATATAGGTCGATCCCCTAATTTTTGCCTAAGAATTCAGTCTTAAAAACTCGACCTATACACGAGTATATACGGTGTGTGTGTGTGTGTATATATATATATATATATATATATATATATATATATATATAAAATTCCGCCAATTCTATTTTTCTATTTTTTTGGTAATAAAATAAAGCCAATATTTGAACAATGGATTTACCTGATGGTAAAATCTTGCTTGTTTGGTTCAAACAAATTTACTTTCTCTTAATTTTGTTTAACGCTTTTCCTGATCCATATTTCAAACAAGATTCACACTTAACCCAAATGGAGGTAAATTTGAAAAAAATAACTGATAATTAACTTCTTTTTTCTTCAAATACTTCGTTAAGCGTGATTTCTGTAAGAATTTGTGACATTAAATTATGCCTCTATATAGGCATTATATAGGCTTATATAGGCATTATATAGGATTTATATAGGCATTATATAGGCTTTATATAGGCAATAATTTATAAAGTCTATATAAAGCCTATATAAAGCTTATATAATGATAAAGCCTATATAATGCCTATATAAAGCCTATATAAATTAACTGAGAAAATCAGTTATATCTTTTCGTTAGGTATTTCTTTTTGTTTTACGATTTTTAGTGAAAATCGTAAACTAAAAATAAATTCCGCTCTGAAATATATCTTTAGATCATTTATTATCCGACTTTTAATGTAATTATCCGAAATGTAATGTCAAAAAAACTGCATTGAAAACAGTTATAATTTATTTTCTCCAAATCTCATTTTCTGAGTTAGATTACCATTGAATTAATCCTTGAAAATTAAACATTATCTCAGAATGTGATGGGTAATCATAGGCAGGCCCTCTAAGAGATCCAGAGAGGCCCGGGCCACTTCCAGCTTTTGAGGCCCATAGCTAAACCCAATTATTACTTTCGCTGCAAAACATTATATTCAAACCTGAAAGTTTCTAAATTTGAGGCCCCCCTTAAGCTTGAGGCCCAGACCAAATGGCCCTCCTAGCCCCCCCCCCCTCTGATAGGCCCTGATCATAGGTATGGTAGGTATGGGGGACCTTTTCCAGTTTGTGTATCGTTTTTCATATAATTTATTTTTGCTTTATAAGGCTAACTAACGAAAATATCACGACCTAACCTAACCAATCGTCAAGGGTGTACAGTTAACCTAACGATTGGTTAGGTTAGGTCGTGATATTTTCGTTAGTTAGCCTTATAAGCCTAACTAAAGAGATTGATATTATCACTCATTTTTTATCTGAAAAGAAGCAAAAAAGTCCGGTATGGGTAATCATAGGTATGCTTATGCAATGCGACTTTGTGTTGAATCCAAAAATATTTATTCTTATACATTTTATGTAATCAAAATTATTTTAACTCAAAAAAAAAATTTTTTGTCGCCATTTTATTTTTGAGAATCTTATTTTAGGACTTTCCAGTGAAGGATGAAAGTCCATCTTTTCGAAACGTTTGAAATAAAGATTTATGTAGGCCTACAACCAGTCTGATTTTCTTTTTTATCCTTAAAACAATAATACATTTTGGCGACATGAAGACACTCTGGTCTGTCGAGATTATCCTAAACTTAAATTTTATGGAAGAATTTTGCGAACTATAAGTTTCAACTCTTTACAAAACTAGTGAGGTAGCGGATCACCTGAAGATCAGGGCCCCCAGCCTCAATTACCAAATGATATCTTCGTTAAAACTAACGAAAATATCACGACTTAACCTAACCTATCGTCAAAGGGCGTACAGTTGACCTAACCGGGCATTCAATTTAATTTAGTATTATATTTGGTGCTGTAAAGCAGAAAACAAGAATACATGGAGGCCCTGATCTTCAGGTGATCCGAGGTAGCTTATGTGACTGAAGCCTTGGCTAAAACATATATTACCACAACTTACAATTCATCGAATTAAATTATATAATTTTTTATTTATAAAATAAATATAATTTTATAATTTTGTTACAATAATTTTAACTTAAAATAGATAATTGTGGACTATTTACATATTTTTAAAGCTTTAGGCTTTACTGGGCTCTCAATTAAAGATAAAACAGATAGTTATTATCATTAATAATATGTAAACCATGAATAAGAATTATTAGTTTTGAGTATATATTAACCGTAAGTTATTATTGTAGATATGAAACAAATACAAAGTCATTATTGAAGATAGGACACCAATACTCTACAAAGAAGTCAATGGTAGACACGAAAAATGAACGAGTAATAGAGTAATGTACATTTAATCCTAGATTTTTATCAATATTCCATTATTAACCGAGCTTTCAACTATTTTAAACGAATTTAAGTTCACAATATTTTTTATATCAGCATTTAAATCATTCCATAGTTTCAATCCAATGAAAATGGGTAATTTTTGAGATGAAGACAATCTAAATTGAGGTATAACGTGCTTTAATCTATTTCTGGTCTGATATGAGTGCGTTTCGTGAGTTAAAGAATATTTATTTACCCATTGTAAGTTAATGATTTTGTTCTTACATTTGTAAATTTAAAAAAATGTGTCAATTTGATTACATCTTTGAGCTTTAGTAGTTTTAGCTCTTTAAATAATGCACTAGAATGATCATGGAAATTAGCATCAGATAATAACCTTATTGCTCGTTTTTGGATCACGAAGATACTGTTTAAAGCGTTGTTGGCGGAAGTTCCCCATACAAGGGAATATACATTGTATAAGGAAGAACAAGAGTATGATACAGGGTCAATAAAACCTGTTTAGAAACTGTAAATCGAAGTCTAAATATTACAGGTCCTTGAAATCTTTTATGAGGTACACGATCACTCCATTGCAAATTTTTATCTACCATTACATCAAGAAATTTTGTTACCAGTACATTCCTTTACAGCGGTTTCGTCAACATTAAGTTCATCAAGATATATATTTCTTTTATTATTAAAAATCATTACATTTGTTTTACTGGTATTAAGGAAGAGTTTACTGGTGGTCAACCATTTCATTATTACATCGATAAGTTCTGATTTAAATATATTCTTGGCTGAATTAACAGCTTCACGAGGAAAAGAGATGGGTGGATTATTTGTAAACATTATGAAGTTAAGTATGTCAGAAGAACGTGGAAGGTTTTTTATATGTAATAAAAATAACAGTGAACCCAAGACTGAGAGCCCTGTGGTACGCCATGTTCGACAATAGTTTTAGTTGAGCAGACTTTATTTACTGATACAAATTGATATCTATTGGACAAATAACTTTTGAACTAACCACTGATATCTCCTCTAAAGCCATAACACTATAATTTGTTAATAGAACATTACGGTCTATTACATAAAACCCCTTACTCAAATCTGCAAATATTAATATCATTATTTCTTTGTTCTCTTTAGCTATATTTACATTTTCCATAAGATTTAAAACAGCCATTTCCGTTGTTTTATTATTATGGAAGCCATCTTGATTTGGAGATAATAAATTGTAGGATTTTAAATATTTGTGCATTCTGCTGTTTACAGTGTCCTAAAAAAAATTTACTGAACACAGATAATGAACACATCGGCCTGTAATTAGTTGCTAGTGCAGGCTCACCCACCCCCCTCTTAAAAAGAGGGTGTTATACAACTAATTTTTAACATTGATGAGAATATTCTTTTGAAAATACTGAGTGATAATTTCAACCACCAAAGTTACAGATATCTTATCTTTAATAAGCTTCACTATAGGTACAAGAATGTTATAAATGTAATTTTTTGTATTTTTTAATTTACCAGTAATATTCCGGACCTTAGTGGAAGGAACAGTATTAAAAAACATAATAATTTAGTGGGGTGGGTGGCATAATTTTCTGACGGTGAGTGACCATTATTTAGTAATTGTGAGAGAAGCTTATCAGTTATTGAAATAAAATTCAGAGGAAATAAAATCTGCGATAGAAGTATCATCAGTAATTTTTTATTAACAACATTTAATTTCTCTCTTGAATTTCTCTTAATTTGTTTTCCCGAGAAGATTGTTTATGGTTGTCCAAGTGTTTTTTTCATGTCTCCTTTTATTTGGAAAATTGATTGTTATAATAGTTATAGTTTGCAATTTTAGTTATTTTAGTTAATTTGTTTTTTGTATTGAGTATTGTACTTTAGGAATTTTGCTTTGTAATTGCAATTTGAATAATTTATCTCTGTTCTTTATTGAAGTGATAATTCCTGGAGTGATCCATGGATTTGCGACACTTTTGAGCGAAAATGTTTTTCTTCTTAAAGGAAAGCGAATATTAAAAATATGAAATAAGGCGTGTCATAGAAGAACCGAAACATATGAGACCCTCCGAGGAAGAAGTGGCTAAACGACAAAAGTAAAAGACGCCCAGAAAACGCAAAGTTGTACCAATTAAAAAGCGACTTTTGAACTTAAGAAGAGATTTTGCCGAAATATCTTCACAAGTCTACGAGTCTGTTTTCTAATTTTCTTATTACACCCTCGAGTTCTTTCATCAGACTAATAAAAACAAAGGTATTTACATCTAGACTGTCTAAACTCGAAAACATTTCGAACATCTGTATCATATCTCCCCTCAAACAACTTCTCTCAAAAAACTAAGCATGCCCAATGCTTTAATCTTTCGCACTATTCTAACCTTATTAAACTATTGGATAAGTTTGGTCGCGTTTTGGTGAGTACCTTCAAGCATATCTTGCCTATGGCGAAGGGACCAAGCTTGAATGCAGTATTCTAAGTAAGGCCTAACATCAGAATTATACATTCTACAGATGACTTCCTTACATTTGTAACTAACATTCCTCTTAATTTGCCTTATTCCTAGCTTCTAAGCACTGCATACTTTGCCTAAACTATATCCTGTCGCGCGCACGCACACATACATACACACACACACAACTATATTATATATATAATATTAGTATTATGATGTAAAATGTCATTGGAAATATTTGCTTGAGTGCTACATTTGGACGGTTAAATTTCTGTTGTCTCGTTTAGAAGATTGGACAAAAAATTGAAATTAAAAGTTTACAATTAAAAATTTCATGAAATTAAAATATTGAAGGTGAGTAATTAGTTAATTAACTTCATAAAACTTTAACTTACACATTGTCTTCCCCAAAATCCACGTTTCCGGCCTGGAGTGAAGTTCCGTCAATGCGGTGGGCAACGGAACTAAAAGGACTAGAATGTCTGCTCCTGCTAGATTCACCAGCAAGAGGTTTGTACTCGATCTCAGGTCACGGGTTCGAGCCACCACGGCTATCACGAGAGCGTTGCCCCCTACCCCCGCTAAAAGGAGGAATCCCAAGAAAAAGGTCCATGTCCAAACTACCCATTCGGGAAATAGAGAAGGCGGCGCTGTTTCCACAGAAATGTTCGCCAGTATTTCTGAACCATTTTCGAAGAGAGTGACATTTTCTGTCCACAATTCATAAGGAAAGAAAGTTGTATTTGCTTCCGAATTAACTCTTTCTTGAACTTCACCGAAAGTTTCGTAAGACTGGATCTTATGAGCGATCGAAATCAGTAAGGAAGCCGTATTCAACCATCGATAGTTTTTCAAGATAATTAAGGACATTACTGAAAATTCTAAAGTTAAGTGGACCAATTTATGCGGGAAAAATGCATTTCAATTCTCTTCAAATAATTAATCATATTAAATATCATTAGTTTTGTCTCTTGTCATTTACTATGAATTTCACCGAATTCAGAAATGAATGTCTACCATAAAACTAAATATTTGTATAAAGATACTAATGAGGTTTCACTGACTATATTCCATTTACACATTTTAGATATGCAAAGAAGAGTCGAGAAGCGAATAAATCTTAAACTAACGTAGTAATTTCTATATTATTATTTAACGTATTTAGATTCAATAATATATAACGAGAGTTATGCAGAAAGCATCTTTACAAGATGTATTTTTATTGAATGAAAAATCACCCATTCCTCGCCAACGCGGGAGTAAGTGAAGACGCAATAGGGAACTTTGTTAAAACACCTTCCCTTCACGACAGTCGCGTTACCACTGAGACTAGCGAAATTGCGAATGAGTGAGTAAACTAATGTATAAAACTGACGCCAGAAAACACTTATGACGTCATCATCGGTTGTTTGCGATGTCATCTTTACCTGTAAGAATTTCGTGATTTAACATTTTCTCCAAAACACCTTCGAACGATGCCAAATTTTGACCTCGGATTTTAATAGGTCAAATCTACCTAAAGCTTTATTTAGAAAGAGCATTGATGCTATAATTTAGTGATAGTTCCACGTATTATAATAATTCGTAACATTCTTGTTTTCTGAGAACTAATAAAGGTTTAAAAAGTATACTATTTTATTCGTATAAAAAGAAAATACATTTAGAAATTCAAATGCACTTAAAAATATAAGTATTTCTTCAACAATTTAGAGAATATAAAAGATATTTATCGTGTAAGTTATGTCAAATATCTATATTTCATTTTACCCCAATTTTCCAATATACTTTAGAAATATAATGAAATGTTAAAATGCATTAAATAGATAGATAAATAGATACGCATATATATATATATATATATACAGAGAGAGAGAGAGAGAGAGAGAGAGACAGACAGACAGACAGACAGACAGGCAGACAGAGAAATACTACAACACGCACTTCTAAGGTTAAGATATTTTATATTAGGTTAATACATATATAAAAACATATAAGTATGGTTCCTGTCTAACGCTATATACACAATTAAACTGAAACGAGTAAATATGGGCAACGTACGATCAATAATTATAAGGGTGCAATAAAATACTTTTCCCGCATTTAAAATGTCGATTACATCCATCACTTCCGATAGCTTATATCGAACGAATAAGAAAATATTAATTTTATTTTGTCAGCGGACTAAAATTCACAGTAACTATTGCGTAAATCTAGTCTTACTATTTTAGACTACATAGATTAATCGCATAAAATTTACAATGAGCGCCATCTGGCGATAGAGGTTTCTTTAAATGGTTTTAATTAAAATTGGTCGTATGAGTTTTTACCCTCACTGCGTTACGGTTGATCTCGCGTTTAACTGTGTCTCCGTCATTGGATGTGCATTAAAATTTCAATGAATTTGAGGGAAGGGGAAATTTAAAAACATATTTATCATAATTTGCCATTTTACATTTTTTTTTACATCCTTTACGACGTGCGCGAATCTACTATTATGATTTAGTGTCATTTTATGTAGTGACTTTACCTTCCTCCCCCCACCCCTACAATGCCCCCGGGTTTATTGTTATTTTTTTTAATTCATTTTATTTACTTGCTGTGGACCTTTCTTTCTTTATGTACCTTGATCATTATTCGTTCTTATTTCGGTTATTTATGAATTGAATCTATTGAATCTATCGGAGTTGGTTTCGATTCTACTCTAATTTATTATTTGATCAGATCGTTTATCGTTTTTCTTATATAGTTCTCTCTCTCTCTCTCTCTCTCTCTCTCTCTCTCTCTCTCTCTCAAATATATATATATATATTTTTTATTTTTTAAGCATTTGATTCCAATATCGGAGGTCCCTTTTGGCTTTTAACGTTGAGATGTCTGAAATGAGGTTAGCAGTGAGGGTAATATGGAATGACATTCTCTCTCTCTCTCTCTCTCTCTCTCTCTCTCTCTCTCTCTCTCTCTCTCTCTCCTGTAATCTCCTGCAATAAAAGCCACTTTCGACCCTGATTTCTTCCTCCCACATGCTTTCCATTCTCGGATTTTGTGCGAGCAAATATATCACTCTGATTATGATGGTCGAATTCATCCATAAAAGATGTGGTAAACACTTACCGGTACTGATGGGAGGACTGCACCTCTTATTTGAATATATATGTATACACAGTATATATATATATATATGAAAATTATTTCACGAAAGTAACACGTGAATAATATTTATGATGAAAATAACTACGAAGAAAAAAGGAAATACAGAATGGTGCTCAAACGCTTTCGTATAATGACACCCTCAGGAACAGTGAAATAAATAACAAGTTCGAGACTATATATAGGTCACACAAAAAAGAGAAAAATAAAAATTATAGGAGGAGCATACAAATTTATAAGGAAAAACTACCAGAGTTTTAGCATTTTGCCTCTCTTGTCTAAATCCGTTCTGAACGAATTCAAAACAACAGGATCAAGCGAAAAAAGGCCCTGGCTAATGTTAAAATTCTTTGTAAGTTGACTAATGGCAGATTCAAGAATATTTCTATTAACAATGTTGCTTGAGTGAAACAAACTTGAAGCATTATTCCAATCAATACAGTGGGATAACTCTGACAAATGGACGAAAAGGGCACTGGACGACTGTCCCGTTCTAACGGAATATTGATGTTGTTTTACACGCGTGTGCAAATCCTTTCCCGTCTGTCCAATATAAAAGAAATCACATTGTTTACAACCAATTTTATAGATAATGCCTGAATTATTGGTAGGGCTATTTTTTACTATATTTTTCACAATATTGTCATATGAAAATACTACATTAATATTCAAAAGTTTAAGTACAGTAGCAATGCTTAAAAAGCCTGGAAAAAATGGAAGTACTAAAATATTCTTCGACAAAGTGCGAGGGTTATTATTCACACGATAGAAAGTTCGTTTTGCCTTGTTAAGACAAGATTCCAAAAAAGCAGGTGGGTTACCGTGGGTAACACATATCACTTCTAATACTGTTGATTTTTTCTAATTCGGCATCCATGTATTCCGGACTGGCGATCCTAAGGGCGCGAAGAAACATTGAAGAAAATATAGCTTTCTTAATGGGGGTGTCATGTCCGGAGTAAAAGTGTATGTAGGACAAATTGTTTTTTTTCCAATAAATACTAAACTTAAAACCTGGGCTTTCCCTATGTACACGCACGTCCAAAAACGGGATTGAGTTGTTTTGTTCCACTTCTAAAGTAAACTTAATGGAGGGGACTTGATTATTTAACTGAAGGAGGAAGTCGTCCAGGTCACGCTTCATGGGCCAGATACACAAACTATCGTCGACGTACCGCAACCATGGGATGCCAACCCCCAGGATTCTCGGAATGTAAGTAATTTCGGAAAACTCCATATAAATATTGGAGAGGAGGGGCGACAAGAGGTTACCCATGGCCATCCCAAAAACCTGTTGATAATACTCGCTATTGAAAGTGAATTTACAGTCGTTGATGCAAAATTTAATGAGTTCCAAAACGATGTGTGCAGGTTTTACTTACATAAAACTTATGTAATTCTCGGGAGAGAAAGTCAAGCATATCGCCAATCGATACTTTTGTAAACAATGAACAAACGTCAAAACTGATCAAACTATCGTTGGTTTCAGTGCGTGTATTATTTAGTTTTTCAGTAAGATCCATGGAATTTTTTACATGTGAATCAGAGATAGTTCCGAGAATGGGGGACAAGACTTTAACAAGCCATTTGGAGAGTTTATAGGTAATAGAACCCACAGAGCTAATAATAGGGCGCATAGGGTTGCCAGGTTTGTGGGTTTTAATAAGACCGTAAAGGTAGGGAAGAGAAGGCGAAGTGGACGTGAAAAGCGTCCACTTCGACTTCTCTTCCCTTATCCCTTGGAATCTTGTCTTGACAAGGCAAAACGAACTTTCTATCGTGTGAATAATAACCCTCGCACTTTGTCGAAGAATATTTTAGTACTTCCATTTTTCCCAGGCTTTTTAGGCATTGCTAATGTACTTAAACTTTTGAATATTAATGTAGTATTTTTATATGACAATATTGTGAAAAATATGATTGTAAAAAACAGCCCAACCAATAATTCAGGCATTATCTATAAAATTGGTTGTAAACAATGTGATTCCTTTTACATTGGACAGACGGGAAAGGATTTGCATACACGTATAAAACAGCATCAATATTCCGTTAGAACGAGACAGTCGTCCAGTGCCCTTTTCGTCCATTTGTCAGAGTTATCCCACTGTATTGATTGGAATAATGCTTCAATTTTGTTTCACTCAAGCAACATTGTTAATAGAAATCGTCTTGAGTCTGCCATTATTCAACTTACAAATAATTTTAACATTAGCCAGGGTCTCTTTTTTCGCTTGATCCTGTTGTTTTGAATTCGTTCAGAACGGATTTAGACAAGAGGGGCAAAGTGCTAAAACTCTGGTAGTTTTTCCTTATAAATTTGTATGCTCCTCCTACAATTTTTATTTTTCTATTTTATTTTTTTATTTTTATTTTTTTTGTGACCTATATATAGTCTCAAACTTATTATTTATTTCAGTGTTCCTGAGGATGTCATTAGACGAAAGCGCTTGAGCACCATTCTGTTTCCTTTTTCCTTCGTGGTTATTTTCAGTAACACCTTCAGACATTTTCAAAAAATTTTCTTTATCTCCACAAGCATTAATTTTTTTTACTCGTTCCTCCGCCTCAAATAACGCTTTCATTCTTTTCTACCAGATAACGCCCATCAAACCCTCGCATGATCGCATCCTTCTTCAGTCGAGCTGGCGCTGAGCAAGATTCCATAAGCTTTCTTAAGCAGGCTCACGCGTGGGAGAGGAAGGGGGGGGGCATGTTATTAATTTCAATCTTGCGAGTATAAAACAAAGTCGATAATTCAGTTAATATCTCATTTATATGTTGCGCATTTGTCCTTTTGTTATCAAAACGTTAATCAGTAATTTATACACTTTTCTTGTGTACAATTAATCAAACATTGAAACATTTTTCACTCTGAGAATTATCTATCTTGTTTCATTTAATGAAACTAAACCCAACGAAGTTTATTAATCACTTCCTTTTAGTAATGATATTTATTTATTTGGTTCAAAGGTCAAATTGGTGACCCATAACAATCTTTAATTAACTTCAAAGAACAGATTGGTGACCCATAAACAATCTTTAAATAAGTTAATTACATTATTATAGAGTCTACAGTCAATTGGCCCCTTATATAACTACTGCTAACCAGGGCCCTACGGGTCTACGGACCGATTTAGCTAGACCTGCGATGATGGGGCCTTCGGCTCCCCAATTACTGGGGGGAGGGTCAATTGTTAGCTTCACAAAAGTTCCTCGTGAATTTAGAGTAAGTATTAAGCTTTGAAAAACATCTTTAAGCTTCACCAATCTTGACACAATGTGAAGCTCAAGATTTTCATGACTGCGTTCTTTTCTAGTTTTATCGCGGTGCTGGGGCCTTCGGGCCCAGTAATTAGAGCGGGCAGATGGTCACATATATTTTCGTTCCTTACTCATCACCTCCATCCACCATACGAAGTTTGGTCGAAATCTGTTCATAAACGTAAAAGTTTTTTCTGCAGACAGACAGACAGACACAGTTTCGATGAATTATGGTAGTATATATATATATATATATATATATATATATATATATATATATATATATATATATATATTATATACCGTCTGCTAAAAAAAAGGGTTCACTCTAAAAACATCCATGGAATCAACATTTTTCAAACAATCAGTATGAAACTTATACACGTAAAAAAACATAAAACATCTACCTGTAAACCAAATTTCAGTTCGAAGATATCAAAAATAACGATTTATTAAATATTTCTCTAATAATACTACAACTGATGCTCGACAAACTAATCAAGAATCCTTTATTTCCATTTTCACTTTTGTAAATTCTAATATACGATTTTTTTTGCAGGGTTATAAAATATAGTGAATATGGCATTTTCAGAGGAAGATAAGATTGTAATTAAGCATTATAGACTAGAAAAGGGATATGGACGAACGAAACTACTCTCCGAATTCCCCAACAAAGGATGGACTCTTGGTTGTTTGGGAAAGCTTCTAAAGGAAATTGACGAGACTGGGGATATCAAAAGAAGAGAAGGAAGTGGGCGACGAAAAACTGTTCGCATGCAAGACAATATTGACGACGTCGAAGAACGTATATTAAGTTAGGAAAACCAGCCAGGAACCCATATAACACCAGCTCGCGTATCAAAAGAGTTACAATTATCAGAAACTAGTGTGAGACGCATAATTAAACAAGATCTTCAACTAAAACCTTTCAAAAGAGTGCACGGGCAAAAGATTACTCAAAATGATAAGCAGAAACGAGTTCAAAGATCAAAACAAATCTTACGGCGAGTAACATGTGATAAACTTTCAAAGACTTTTTTCACTGATGAAAAGAGATTCACTGTGGAGCCACCTCGGAACAATCAAAATGACAGAGTTTACTCGCACGTCCAATGTAAGAATGAAATACCTGATAGCAGACTTTTTGCAACTAGAAGTCATTTTTCAGCTAGTGTCATGGTGTCAGTTGGCATAGAGTTAGGAAAAACATCCATTCATTTTATGGAGCCTGGTATAAAAGTCAATGCCGAGTACTATCGAACTACTCTGCTGCGAAACATGCTTCCCGAAATGCAAAATCTGGCCAACGGTGGTTATTATCTTTTTCAGCAAGACGGAGCAACGTTCCATACTGCAATAGCAACTGTGGAATACTTAAAAAATAATGTCCCAAAATTACTTGAACCCCAAAATTGGCCACCTAACAGTCCTGACTTGAACCCTGTTGACTATGGAATCTGAGAAAATTTGGCACAGAGAGTTTACAGGAGTAGGGTGAGAAATGTTGATCACTCGCGTCAGCTTCTTGTGGAGAAGTGAGAAGAGATACCACAGGAGCGGATCGATTGAACCATTGATGAATTTCGTCCAAGATTGAAGAAAATTGTTGAAACAGAAGGGAAACACATTGACCAATTTTTTTTTTAATAGGAATTCCAAAAGAGTAAAATGTTAATTTGATTTCTTTAATAAACTTAGGATTTAAGTTCCATTTCGAAATTCAAAATCCTTTTTTCTTATTTTCATTGTTTTTTAATGGAGGCATTTCCTATATTTTACAAATCTTATGATGTGTTTTATAACTAAAATGAGAATAAAAATTTTATTACCAAAGTTTTACTGCCTTTGTGGACTCCCAGAATTCAAAACTGGAGCGATGTTCACCAACAAAATATGTTGAACAAAAACACTCCTCATTAAATCATTAATTTTGAATATAATAATCTGAAAATTGGTATACATATATATTGTTTACATAGTTTTGCTCTGTATGAGTTTCATTATGATTGGTTAATAAATGTTGATTTCATGGCTGTTTTTAGAGTGAACCCTTTTTTTTGGCAGTCGGTATATATATATATATATATCACCCTGTCAAAGGTTCCGCGCGTTGGTCTTTCTTCCCGCGGAGGTCAGGCTGGTGGCCCCACCTCTAGCTCTATGTTCTTGAGCAGTGTTTCTAAAACGGTGGGTCGCGACCCCCCCCCCCACCCCCCCCCCGGGTCGTAGTTTATTTACCCCTGTAGTAGTGATTTGTGTGAAAAAACTAAAAAAAATCCACTTCGTGAATTTGTTTATCCCCTGGAGGATGATAAGGGGTCATGCCGACCTAAGAACCTGACGCGGGATCGTGGGGAAATTCAGGCTGAGAAACAGTCTTCCAGAGAATTGCTTTCCTGGGCTTTCCATCTGACATAGCCAGGTACACTCAGTTCATCAGGGATTGTCCTGAACCAGGTGTCAAGTCTTCTTTTGAATACGTCGACATGGATACCAGTTGTATTCCTGATGGCCTTTGGTAACTGGTTAAATAGTCTTGGTCCACTGACAACAAAACTATTTTATTTCAGAATTGAGGGGTGTCCCTTGTCTGGCTCTCAGTTTAGGAATACTGCACATTCTACCTTTCTTCTTTTTCAGTGCTGTTTGGATGGTTATCGAGTTAAGTTTGAGGTTAGGTTTTTCTCTATTATTATTTTATATGTGTATATTATGGTATATCTCTCTTTTCCTCTTTCTAGTGAATATAGCTTTAATGCAAACAGGCTTTTCCAGTAATTCAGTTCTTTGCAGGTTCCAGGCTCCAAGTTCCAGAATTTGCTCGCACGATCCTGCGGATCAGCACACGTTTCTGGTGCTGTATCTCCTCTTATGTACCTTAACTGTCTAGCAGAGTCTCCTTCGAATTTCCATTAATTTTACTATATAATTTTTGATACTTTCTGGTTTATTTATATTCTCTATGCCCATCATCTCCCCTACCATGTTTCTTAGTTGTTCACAATGAAACGAGTGTTCTGTGGTATCATTATTTCTCCTGCATACTTCACACTTCATGTTCTTATATTTTCCTTTATAGTTTTCTTTCACCTCCACCATATTTAATCGGATTTCCATTAAAATCTTCATATCCTTTTCTTTCATATTTCAATATATGATTTTCTTTTAAATTCATCAATGAATCTTAGTTTTTTCATTTTAGTTTTCCTCGTTATTAGTTCTTCCTGTAAATATTCATTCATTTTTTGTCGTACACTTTTCTTTAATTCACTTTTTTCATCATTTTCAAGTCCTCTAATGTTACTTTATATAATTTGCACATTTCTGCCACTTTCTCTGCCCAACATCCTGGGTATGGATTTTTCAACTGATCTTCGGTTATCATTTTAATTAATCTATCCTCATTTGAATTTAATATATTGTTCATTACTATTATCTTCTCGTATCCAATTTTTTCTTTGACTGGCCACACTCCTATTTCAGCTAATATTCCCCAATATGGGGGGAGAGGGGTACTACATTTCATTCCCGTTATTTCCCTTAGAATTCTTCCCTGCATTTGTTCCACTTCTTCAATATCCTTTGTCCTCGTTCTCGTCCGTGTTTCCATTCCATAAAATAGTGTAGGTACTATTATGGTTTCATGCAATTTTAGTTTCACCTTCATTGCCCAGTGACCCACTTTAGCTGGATCTCCGTATCTCTTTACATCTGCTATGATGAAATTTAGCTTACTTTTCTTCTTTTCTATACGTGTTTGGTGATCACCTCTGCTATTGAACCATTGTCCCAAATACTTGTATTCTTGCGCTTGTTCTATATTTCCCATTTTCACTTTGTTAATTGTTCTCATTTCAGGTGCTTTTCTTTTCATCACATTTATTGTCATCACTGTTGATCTCTCTTTTTTATTAAATGTAAGTTGTTTTAGTATTTCCATTGATCTACAATTGCTAATTGCTTTTTCTATTACTCCTATAATATCCTTTGCAGCCATTGATTTCCACTGTGAATATATATGTGTGTGTGTGTGTGTGTGTGTATGTGTGTGTGTGTGTGTGTGTGCGTGTGTGTGTGTACGCGTGTGTGTGTTTAAAATGAATAGCAGAACTTCGATTGAAGGCCTATAATCCTCTTGAGTGCAATTACAAAATTGTTAGCAAATTAGAAAATTTCTAATGAAATAATTATAACAACATAGAATTAATATATACTTAATAATAATAATAATAATAATAATAATATTAATTAATAATAATTTAAAGTTAGCGAAGTAAACATAATGTAATAAATACAAGATTGTTATAAATTTTACAACCAAAATAAAAAGTCAATATAAAATATTAAAAATATTGGTGACGCGAAAATTGTCTTTCAAATTCAGATAATTTTTCGAAAATAAGGATAATCTGTCGAAGATTAAGATCACTCGTGTTCCCTTTGCAAATTATTTTAGAACGTAGTTTCTCGTATTAGGATGTATAATATTACGCAAACTGGCTCTTTATTAAGCGGATTAAATTAATAACAACAGAATTTTGAACTACGACAAAGCGGAGCTGACGTCATCTGCCACAAAGTTTGGGAATTATGTTTTGCTAGAATATACGTCATTTAACATTCTCTTACCAACAAAATAATTTAACAAAACCTTGTAAAGCTGAATTGTACACATTTTAACTAATATGTTAGTCTCTTCATCCTCTTATTTTTTTATCTTTTTAAGGAATAAATAAATAAATAATATAAATTTCTCAATGGTTTATCAAGAAGATACGAGCATATATATATATATATATATATATATATATATATATATATATATATATATATATATATATATATATATATATATATATATGGGTAATAACATCAGAAAAATAGAACACCGCAACTGCGAATGTTTCCATTATTCTCTCCAACCTATATATATATATATATATATATACACGAGTATATACAAAATTTGTCTCTCGCCAGGATTCGAACCCGGACACTACGAGTTGGAAATGTGGGCGTTCATAGGATAAAGTTAACTGCAACCTGGTAACAGTTTATCACCAGAGGAAAAGCACAATACTTTATCGTCCATAGGCGTTTTACGTGTTAACCCCTGCACTCGAGCTAATGGACAGCAATTAATTCAAATTTATTTGGCAAACACGAGGGTACCATATTATAAATGGAAATATGAACGCATATCGCATTTTGCATTTGCAAAATTTATCCCCATCAGGATGCTTAGCTATGCGTTTATATTTCCACTTATAAAATAAGCTTTATCTGTTTCGTTTTCTACTCAGAAGGACCGGGTTCGAATCCTTGTGGGAATAAATTTTGTATATGCAAAAATGCGAGATTATGCTTTTATATATATATATAACTTATTATTTGTGTTACTTGATGACTTCCAACGACGCGACGGTTCAGAATTGGGATCTTTTCGGTTTGGCGGACTGCTACAGATTTTTACGAAACTTAACAAATCAATTATTTGCAAATTTTATCCAAAGAAAATGTCTAATTCCTAACGTAACTGAACTGAACCTAACCTAACCTAACCTACCTAACCTAACCTAACTTACATAACGCTTCATTTGCGGGACCGTTCTATCGTTGAATGTTTGATGAATTAGAAATATGAACTGACAATATGAACTGAGTTAGACAAACAAATTAGCGTAGCCTAAACTTTGAGAAAAAACCTGCAAAATTTTGTGAAAGTATTGATGTGGAAATTTACACATCAAATACCTTATAAGTTTTAACATATACTGTATGTTACAAAGTATTCGTCGTTTACATTTCTACAACACTACATTATTTTCAAGGAATTTTGTAGTACTAGAATTTTTAGTAGTAATAGTAGTTTAGGCTACGCTAACTATGTAGGCTATTCTATTATCGAATTTACCCCTTCTTCCCTGTCTAATTCTTTTGGAAACCAATGAAAGCAAATGTTTGAACTATTTTTACATTATAAAATTTATAAGTAATGTTACCGCAGTTAGCAAATACGCGCTTATACTGTGTACGTATATACTGTATATGCAGTGGCGGTCCTAGCTTACATGACGCCCTGGGCGAACCTCACCTTCAGCGCCCCCCCCCTGTTCGCCAACACACACACATTCGAATCCCCCCAAAATAAAGGACAGACATAACTCTTTCACAAAATAACTTTTTATTGGACTAATTGTTGGAACTTCAGAACCAAAACAAAGACTCAAATTTCTGAATTTTACAAATCCTTCATCACGTAAATAGAATAACTCACTTAAGAGAATGTAATTATGATACTATGAACAGGAAAAATACAAATTAAATTGCACAACTGCCATAAATAAACTAGAGAATCAAATTTCTAAATTGTACAAATGCTCTATCACATAAATAGAATAAGACACTTAAGAGAGGGTAATTATTATGCTACACTTTGAACAAGAAACAAAATAAATTGCACCACAGCAAACTGCCATCTAAAGCCTGACTCTTCTTACCTTCCTTGATGCAAAGTATGAATTAAATCATCATATGAAATCTGCTCAGCAATTGTATGATTTATACTGATGATGGCCAGACCGGTAAGGCGTTCCTGTGACATAGTTGACCTCAGGTAGGATTTGATGAGCTTCAGCTTTGAAAAGCTCCTCTCTGCTTCAGCAACAGTGACTGGAAGAGTAAGACCAATTCTGAGAGCAGTCCACAAATTTGGATATATTTCAGAGAGCTCCCTTTCATGGATAAATGTCAGCAGTTCAAGCAAGGATATGGTCTTTGATGGCAAGTCAGGCAAGTTCTTCAGCTCCTGTGCAAGCTCTCTGCCATCCAAGTCAGATTGTCCCTTAAAGTGTAGTGTAGTACTAAGGTTCACACATTGTTCTTTCAGCTCCTCAAATGTGAGATTTTGGAAATGTGTCAGCACTCCAAACTTCTCTCCCACAATTTCCAACGTGGAAAATCTTTCCTGAATGGCTGATGTTGCAGCATCAACCACTGCATTGAAAAATGTCACCTCCAGCTTCTTCAAAGCATCAATCAAGGGCTCATCAGATGCTTCATAGGAGAAGTGCCGCTTTGTGGACCTCAGCCGTTTTTGTTTTAACACAGCCTCCACATTCATTTGTTCACAGATATCTGTGGCTGCCATTTGTGCAGCCACAAAACCTGTTGCCCTGTAATTGCGGAGACCTCTCTCTGTTTTTTTTAGGAGATTTACTGCAACATCAACGTGCATGCTAGGAGACTGCATCTGCTTGCTCACATGCTGAATTTGGCACAACAGGTCATGCCACACCACTGAACAAATGGCGAAGCGGTATGACCCAACCTCCTCTGACAGAGATTGAGCCTCGACCTTTATTACAGAGTCTTTGGTGTGGTCCCTCACCTCGATCAGTGCATCTCTCACTGCAGCTGCCTGATATCTCAGGGGCTCCACACTCTTGATCTTGCTTTCCCACCTTGTATCAGACCACATCTTCAATGTGATGTTCACATGTTTTTTCAAAATGGCCCATCGTTGTGTGGAAGCCGAAAACAAGTTGTAAAGCTTCTGCAAGATGCCAAAGTAACTTGTGGCATCAATAGATCCCTTAGCAGCATCGGCCACAAGCAAATTCAGAGAATGAGCCCCACATGGAACAAACAGAGCTCTGGGATTAATTTCTAGGAGCCTGGATTGAACACCCTTGTTTTTTCCCCTCATGTTGGCCCCGTTGTCGTATGATTGTCCTCTACAGTCCATGAAAGGAACTTTTAGCTCCTCCAGTCTCTTCAGAATCAGAGATGCCAAATGTTGACCAGTGGACTCCTCTGCCTCCAAAAACCCCATGAAATGTTCCTTTATATGGGGCTTCCCCTCCAGTGACACAACCCGAATCACAACTGACAACTGTTCAGTGTGGCTGATATCTGGAGTGCAATCTAGAATTATTGAAAAAAACTTTGATTGTTTGATGTCGCTCACCATTGCTGAAATGGTCTTGCTGCTCGACAAATCAATGAGTTCGTTTTGTATGTGGTGGCCGAGGTAGCTGGTGTGACTGGAGGTCCCTTTTTGGACACGGTTAATGTGCTCTTGCATTATAGGATCAAATTGTGCCATCAGTTCAACTTCTTTCAGAAAATTGCCATTTGATGGTGAGAACAATTTTTCTGTATGTCCCCTTAGTGCCAAATTCCTAACTGCCAGAGAATGCACAATAGCAGTGAGACGTGTCAGCACCGCTCTCCATCTCAACTTCTCAGCCTCCAGAAGTGCCATCTCCTGCTTGTCAATGGTCTCCCCCTTTCTCATCCTCACTGCCAGTTCTTTCCAGATTTTCATAGAATTTAGGTGTTCTGAACTGTTGTCATGTGATGTGAGCAATGAGCTTGCATGCTTCCAGTCCGAGAGTCCCAAACTTGTTAAATTTATTTTCCTCTTGGAAAATAATGTACAACAGAAACAGAAAAGGCTGTTGTTTTTTAAGGAATAGACCAACCAACTTCTGGTTATATTTTCCCCACTAACCAATGACTTCCTGAAATATTGATGGTGGAAACTTCTTCCGTCACTGTCGTTTCTAGGGAATACAAAGTCAGATGGTACTTGACTTGGTCCCCTGGAAACCAGTTGTGTCCGAATTCTCTCAGTCAGAACTGAAGGCCAGTTAGCAGGGTCGGTGGACAGAGACTCATCCTCAGGAGGCGATTCTGCTCCAGGCATTTCTAATAGAAAGAACAAGAGCATTACTCATTAGTATACACACCTAAGTTAGATAACAAATTATTCACAGCACTTTGTTATGGTGGTGGTGTTATGGAATTATGGTGGTGAAACACCACACATACCCAGTAACCCAGACCCAGTGATAATAACATTATAATTTATAACTGTTTGCAAAATGCTTTGCAGGGATGCACACACATACACATACACACACACGCACACACTCACAGACATATGTGCACACAAACTCACCTGAAGAGTCCTGCCGGGGAGAAGTAGAAGCAATGGGTCTTCATCCTCAGGATCAGACTGCATTTGTGGAGACATATGTGAGGCTGAGGAGGTAGATGGCTCCTCAGCCTCAATAATGGCAGAAGTAGACGGCTTCTCATCCTGGCTAGTGGCAGAGGGTGTTCCAAAATATTTCAAAAGTGCCCCTGCAAATAGTAAAATAGAACATAACAGACCAATGCATGAATAGGCTAGTACAATTAATTTAACATGTTATTAAGCACAATTTATTAAACTTTTAGAATAGGAAACAAATGAATAATACAACCTCCTTGGTTAATGGCTAATTATATACATAATAGTACACTTCAAATGACTCAGAAAGCTATATCACAAAATAGCAGTGCAATATAGCAGTGAAGAGTAGATGACATAGCTCTATACCTTTATCTTTTGCTCGTTTCTCCTCTTCTTCTTTCCTCTTTTTTCTAAACTGAGCACCTGATAGCTTTGACCTCTTCTTATCCATTTGCGGTTATTTGACAGACCTTAGTGGCTTAGTGTGAAGATTCGTTCTGTAATAAATAATATACATTTCACTATTTAACCAAACCCAGAAAAATAACATTACATATGTTAAAGTATGGGCCTTTATTCCCAATAATATTAATCTGGAAGCATTTTGCATTGTTTAGGTCTTTTATGGGAAGGTTTATGGAAAATGCAATAGATGGTTTTTTATTAATAAAAATATATTTATTGATCTTTTATTATTTATTCTATTTTATTTTTTATTTTTATTTATTTCTTTATTTATTTATTCTTATTTTTATTTTTATTTTTTTTGCAGGCGCTCATGCCGCCCCCTCCACAAATGCCGCCCTGTGCGGCTGCCCATATTGCCCATATGAGGAACCGCCACTGTGTATATGTTTATATTCGAAATGGTTTTGTTATCCATAATAAAAACCATAGTCTAATGTAATGCGAGTCAGTTCATTTTATTGAGTTTATTCATGAGGTTTCGTCTTAAATGAAAATACACTACTACAAATTATTATAAAGTTAAGAAAATAGGAAATTTTAGTGTTTTCATTCAGGATGAAATATAGCACAATGGTAGAACAAGTTTCATTATAATTAACAAAGAAACCAGGTGCCGTGATGACGTAATGTGTTTACTAAATAGTGAGAATGAAAACTATTATAGGGAAACGAAATAAAATTCTATAACATAACATTTATATGTAAATAAATTTATATGTCTACAACCGATAAAAAAAAACACATGAAAAAGTGATAAAAAAATTAAAAAAATAAATAAATAAAAGTTGCCCATCGTCCGGCTATAAAAAGATATACATTTCAGGTGAAAACGATATCAGTGATATATGTGTCACACTATTTAGCTCCCAAAGTAGCATGACCGCAAAATGTTCGAGTGCATACGCAATTGCAATGTTGATCAATTGTTGCGAGGTGCCAGCCCCTTCCCCCCTGGGGGTGGGGGTAACGGGGGAGTGGTTGGGGGTAATGGGGGAGAGGGGTGGGGGTAACGGGGGAGTGGTTGGGGGTAATGCGAAGAGGGGTGGGGGGTAACGGGGGAGTGGTTGGGGTAATGGGGAGAGGGGTGGGGGTGATGGGGAGGTGGGGGTGGGGGTAATGGGGGTAATGGCCTTTTTTAACTTTTGTCGCTTAGCCGAAGACGGCCCGTGCGAATATTCACATATGGTGTCGCTGCGAACCAATTTTAGTATAAATTTTTATAAATAAAAGCAAGGCTTATGAGTTGACTTTGTATATATATATATATATATATACAGTATATATAGTATATCTTGCAAGAAAAATTGAGGAAGTTTATTTTCAAGTTATCAACATTTCTGTTTTGACTTAGATTAAAAGTTTTTGAAAATGAGTTTTCATCGCAGATGCCGATCTAATTACAAGATTTATGTAAAAACAAAAGAAAATTTCCTTTTTCTTTTCCCATTTTTTCTTCGAAATGAACCTTTGAATTTTTAAGAGGTTTCCAAGAAAATAGAGGAAAGGCCTTTTTTGATTTTAACGGTTCAAGGGACGATATTTTTTGTAAACGTGTTTTCATATTGCTTTCGCTTTATATGTATGTACTGTTGTTGTTGTTGTTGTTGTTGTTAGTTAGCCGATCAGCCCACCCTGATCGAGCAAGCCGGCGGCACGCGGGTAACCGATCGCACTCTCCGGAGTGAACCAGAGGTTCAGCGTACTAGTGATGTTGTGTTGTGTTCGTTGTTGTGCTAGAGCGGTACAGTCTGTTATAATGTGTTCGATTGTTTGTGGTGTGTCCTGGCACAGGTGGCAGGTGTCGTCTATGGAGTTGTCTAGTTTGTGTTTATGTGTCCGTAAGTTGGGGTGATGTCCACATCAGAATCGTGCTAAGTTAACTCGATCCGATCTGCTCAGGCTGGTCTCTGACCTGTCAATGGGTGGCGGCTTCGCACCTAGAACCGCATTCGGACCGAGTCGTGTCAGTGCTTTGTGGGTTAGGTGTGTGTGTATGTGTTTTCTCTACTGTATGATGTCTGTGGGGCGTGGTATGGAACGGAGTATTTGGTTATACTGTCTCTCTGGTGTTACCTTAATGGTGCGAGGTGTTGGTGCATGATTGTACATGTAGTGGCAAGGGTGTTGTGGGTTAGTTGTCGCTGCTGCCATGAATTGTGTTCCCCTCATATCTAAATGTTCCCTAACTTTCGGTATTTTTGTTTCTGTGTGCAGGTGTTCTATTGGTGTTGTTTGAGTACATCCTGTAATGATACGAAGTGCGTTGTTTTGTATTGGCTGTAAGGTGTTTATGTGTGTGTTTGAGATAATGGGTGCCCAGCATGGGCTAGCATAGTCCATAACTGAACGAATATATTGTTTGTATATGAGTGATGTTGTTTCCTGCTGGTGTCCAAAGTTTATGCCTGTTAGTACCCTAAGCGTGTTAAGTCTTGACGTACATTTGTTTTTAATGTCCTGAATGTGGTTTGGAAAAGATAATGATGTGTTATATGTGACCCCAAGTATTTTGGTCCTGTGAGTGTGTGGAATGTTGGTGTTGCTTAGTGTAAGCTGTGGAGTTATCTGGTGTTCTTTTGTGTTGCTTGTTAGCAAGGTGATAGTTGATTTTGTGGGCGCTACTTTGAGTCTATTGTGTGTGAGCCAGTCTTGTATACTGTTTATGTATGTTTGTAGGTTATTTGTAGCGGTGTCGATGTTGTTGTGGGTGGATGTTAGTGATGTAATCTGCATATGACGATAAGGTAAGCTTGTTATGTGTGGGTGTTGGAATGTCATGCATGTATAAGTTGAACAGTGTTGGTGAGAGAACAGAGCCTTGAGGGACCCCGTTCGGAAAAAGCTTGTTTTTGGATGACTTGCCATTAAATGTGACATGTGAGTATCTTCCTGAAAGATAGTAGCTCAGCCACCTTTTGGTGTTATTGTGCATGTTTGTGTTGAGTATTTTGTTTATGAGAGGGAAGCGTGGGATAGCATCAAATGCTTTACTAATGTCTATTGTTGCTAATAGTGTACATTACGTACGTATGTACTGTATATCTGCGCAGAGAAAAATAATTTATTTAAAACTACTTTTCTCGGTGGGGAGGAGGAGAAAGTGGGGGGGGGGGGGAATAAAATAAAGCAATATTTAAAATATAATAATTATTTGATTTAGTTACATACGCATTTTATTTTGCCGCATTTTGTTAATATAGAATTGTTTTGTTGCGAATAATAACCATTAACAAATTTCATGTCAAACTCGTCCATAGAGTGTTAATATAAGTTAATTAAAAAAGAATATATATATATTATATTATATATATATATATTATATTTTTTTTCGAAGTATAAAGTTTTAAATACAAAGATGAAATTTTTCACCTCTTAAAAATTAGTTACCAAACTTTTAATGTCAACGAACAACTATATAGTATATCGAAATTGTTAAAAAAAGAAACACGGTCTCGTAAATCGGAATGACGTAACGAGAAGACTCTGTACTTTGCGTGAAGAATTGCTTTCAGGGAGAGCGGTTTGAATCCGGTAAGGGTGATCAATTTTATATATTTATTTCCGTATGTATAATGTGAGTAATTGAAAATATAATATTTAAGTCAATATTAAAAAAGAAATTCGAAGCAAGTGTAGTTTACGTCCCCTGTGGTGCCTACACTATCTTAGTGTAGTTTGTGTTCTCCAACTTTGTCCGCGTATACCTAATCCAATAAAACGTTAAAACCAACGAAAATATTACGACTTAACCTAACCAATCGTATATATATATATATATATAATATTATATATATATATATATATATAATAATATATACTGTATATATACAGGGCGTCCCAAAAAAATGTATACACACTTTAAATAATTATAAAGGCAGTGTTTATTAAAAATACATTTCATTTTCAAAATGTAATAGAATCTACAGACATTATTTAATTGTTTTGTCAACGCCTGTTTTCAAACTGACGTCCGTTCTGGTGCAGGCACTGCTGATAACGCGAAGCAATGGAATCGCAAACATCACGAAACATTTCGTTTGGTATTTGTGTGCATTCTCGTTCAATGGCTGCTCTCAATTCAGCGACTGTTGCAGGTTTTATAGCGTAGACTTTGTCTTTTAAGTATCCCCATAAAAAAAAGTCTAGTGGTGTGAGGTCTGGTGAACGCGGAGGGTATTCTACGAAACCCCTTCGTCCAATCCACCTGTTTGGCAAGATCTCATCAAGGTAGGATCTAACATCGCGATGGTAGTGTGGGGGTGCCCCATCTTGCTGAAAATAAAACTCCTCATCTTCAAAGTCCTCTCTAATGCTTGGCATGACAGACTGTCGCAGCAAGTTCAAGTAAACGGGACCAGTCACAGTAGCGTCAAAGAAGAGTGGTCCAATTAATCCTCTTGATGATAAGCCGCACCACACTGTAACTCCTGGTAAATTAACATGAGTTCCACATAACATGCGGATTCTCAGGTCCCCAGTAGGTGCAATTGTGGCGGTTAATTGAACCATTTAATTTAAATTTAGCCTCATCACTCCACACAATCTTTGTTGGAAAGTGTGCATCTTCTACACATCGTGCCAAGTACCACTCGCAATACTCCACTCTTCGGTCCGGATCATCTTCATTAATAGCATGGACTAATCTTGGAATGTAACTTTTCCATTGACAGCGCTTCAAAATGCGTTGGACAGACGATTTTGAAATTCCTACTCACGACTCGCTTGCCGCACAGATTTTCTTGGACTTGGTGATACGTTTCCAGTACTCTTCTTGCTTTGTGGGGCTTGTCGATGTCCGTGGTCTTCCGGAACGCTTCTTGTGGACATTCTGAACAGTTCCATCGGCTTCAAACTTATCTCTAATTCGAGTGATGGTAAGTCGCGTTGGTGGATCTGTTTGAAACTCCCTCCTAAACTGTCTTTGCACTTCAACTGCGTTTTCACACTTCCAGTAGCATTTTAGAATGAATTTCCTTTGTTCAAAGCTTAGTCTGACTGCCATTATTAATTCTAATGGGTTTAACCTGGAAAGAAAGAAACATCACTTGAGCTATCAGCTGTTAAAGTGTGTATACATTTTTTTGGGACGCCCTGTATATAATATATATATATTCGTAATATTTTCGCTAGTTTTAACGTTTTATTTGATGGATTCATTTAAAAAATATCTCCTAAAGATCCTACTGTAGTTTACGTTCCCCAACTTTGACTTAGGGTAGTTTGTGTCCCCTTTTGCGTCAGGGGGACGTAAACTACACTTGCTCCAGAAATTCTAATAAAAAAAAGAATTAGGAAATTACGTTAGACATTTTGATAATTCCAAAATAAGCACAACTTACGTTAACTCTTTAGCGCCCAGTGTCACTTTACTGATTTTGTTCTGGCTAACGCCAGACAATTTTTTTTCAGTCTGGAAAAGACCTCCGGGCGATAAAGGGTTAAAAAGAAACAAAACAGGTACACACACAGTTTTCCTGTATATTTACTTCAAAATTCATACAGAAGAAATATTCCCTTTCGTGTTATTTGGGGGGGGGGGGGCATTTTCTTGATCATTTTTATAATAATTTTCTAATTTACTTTTGCCTATTTTCCTACAAGTTATTTAACATATTTAAGTGAATTTTCTTACACGATGGGAAAAAATCAGTCTCAAATTGTAAAAATATACAAAAGAACAACATTTGACCGGAAAGAGCTTATTTTGGATCATTCAAAAAACATCAGAACGAGAGGAAACTGAGAGAGTGGGGGCGGGAAGTTACCTTGAAGCAAAGGTCCAATATTATTAATATCTTTAGAAAGGAAAAAACTAATCTTCATAACGAAGCATAATATCAAAACATTAAAAATCCTGAGTCATAAATTCCTAAGTCAATTTCTGCATGACTTCAGCAGTCTTGCTTGGCCGGTTACGAGGGCTGGATGAGAGCAGAGAGTAATTCTCTCTTTCATCTTATTCTACTAGGAGGAGAAATATAGCTAAAGAGCCGGTAGAAAACCTATTCTAAACATCTACTAATTACCAGTGAGAAGGATAAGAAACTAGCACAGCGTTCATGCCAACAAATGCGGCCTATTGGTCTAACCCCTGTACTATTATTACCAGTACCATGGGGATTCGAACCCCCGACCTCAGTGTATTCACTTCGCTTAAAAGAAAACGGTGTTACCCACTGAGCTACGGACGCTAGCATGTATGCATATGTGCGTGTATGTAGCCTACGTAAGCATATATGTATGAAGTACGTATATGTGTATGTAGGTACGCATGTAAGTACGTATGTATGTGTGCATGTATATATGTAAGTACGTATGTATATGTGTATGTATGTATTTATGCATGTAAGTACGTATGTACGTACGTATGTATGTATAGAAATGGTTAAGAACAATTATTATAGACTTAATTATTATAGGTTAATTATAAGTGTCTTTATTGGAGACTGCAGACGAGTACCCGAAGAAGACCTGAGAACCTATCGTAACCTATTTTTAGAACCGAGCATTATAAGGTAAAAACATGTTCCTATTAAGATAATGACTGTCGCGATGCGTAATATTTATTATTATTACAATTATATAAGAATTAACATAGGTGATTACGTATGAATAGGATCTGCCCTATCTCTACTTAGATCTACCTATTTTTGTAAGTACAATTTAATAGGTTATTATTAGGGAAAGATATCTTTTTAGGGAAAATATGGGGAAAGGTCACGTTTCAAAAGATAAAAGAACGAGCATTGGTTGCAAACTGTATACGATATAGCTTTTCTAGGTTATTAACAACTAGGTCTCTTCAACAAATCCCTTATTTTTAGAGCGAAAATTAAAAGTCTATCTCTCGTCTAGTTTTGATTCCCCGAATTTTTTGTTAGAAACACGCAGGGATTGGTTACTGTATCTCAATTTCAGTAAAACGTTTACTTAACAACCTAAAATTTCTATAAAGCATAAAGAATTATGGATCACATGAAGATCAGGGCCCCCAGCCTTCTTTAGTTAGCCTTATAAGGCTAACTAACAAAAATATCACGACTTAACCTAACCAATCGTCAAGGGCGTACAGTTGACCTAACGATTGGTTAGGTTAAGTCGTGATATTTTCGTTAGTTAGCCTTATAAGGCTAACTAACGAAGGCTGGGGGCCCTGATCTTCAGGTGATCCAAAATTACTAATCATTTAATGATTGGATTTTGATTTTGAAATTTTATGACTATCACTAAAAATAATGAAATACAGTATAAAGAAAAAGAGTAAAACCAATTAGTAACTTTTAATGCTTTTTAAGTTTCGGGGCGAATTTTTTTCCCATACTGTATTAGGGTGTGTCAATTTGGGAGGTGAAAATTAATTTTTGCCAATTCCTTCACTGAGGGGTTTTAAAAATATGTTTTTGGATGTGAAGAATTCAAATCTGCTATTATTTTTGTGATTGCTCAACACTTAGCTTGGTAAATCTACGTTTGATTAAAAAGCACATAAATTGCTCTCGGAAAAAACATTTATTAATTTTAGCTTCTCAAAATGTCAGGTAATGCTATAAAAATTTTAGTTTCTCTGCATAAAACATATCCTAGTAATCATAAAACATATCCTTGTAATCATAAAACAACATTAGAAAGTAATGACATCAGTAAAAAAAAATATTTAAACAACAAGTTTCATCAAGTCTTGCTTTGATTCGTTCTTGGACATCAGCCGCCGACTTGCTTCTTGGCCTCTGATATAGCCCTCACGTTTCTCATGTGTATACACCCTGCCTGCTGCCTCTGTGACTTGTTTCACACACCTCTCTATTGACTGAGCATGACAGGGCCACTGTGGAACTTGCATAGGCCTGTCAAAGAACTTCTTTACTTCCGCTGTAGTCAGTTTACATGTCAAAGGAGGTTCAAATACCCCGTCAGACCAGTCTGTCAGCTCCAACACGGAAGAAGCACTGGGGTTGATGGAAGGTGTCTTCCTGGGACGTACAGAAAGATCTCCAAGTGTGTCATCATCTCCACCCCTCATGTCAACAATCTTTTGGACACCAGCTCTCCTCTCCTCACTGTCATCTGAGCACAAGAGTGTCTGGATTATCATTTCGCTGAATGCATACCATGCTGAGCGCTTGATGGTTGGCAAAACAGCATCCACTACAGCCTTCTTTTGCAGCCTAACTAGCCGCAGCTGAAACAAGATGTGGCGTGGGCCTTCCACCCAAGAGTGTTTTACTTTGATGTTGAACCAACAGGGGTAGTACACACCAACAATGTATTCCACTATCAGTCTTAAGTTGTTGAGGGTTTTGCCTTTAAGGCCAAGTTTTGAAACCCATATGCGACAAAGCCTGTTTGCTGTTGTCAACCACCTTGAATGGCTCACTGGACCAATTTCAAGAAGGGCCAGATCTGTGGGAAGTTCTCCTGTCCTTATGGCCTGTGTGATCCTATACCCGTACGCTTGATCAGTAGAGAGATCCTTTACGACATTGTCACTCAGTGAAGTAAGAGGCTCTCCAATTGAGAGTTTGGTGAATGAAGGATCAATTTCAAGTTCGGTTGCAGTGTCTAGCATCTTGCCAATGTTACCTGTCCACTTGTTGTTAGACAAGGTCTTCCCATCCAGTGCTGTGATCAAGTGTCGCAGGGGTAACTCGTTAGTGTGGAGGGCACAAACCAACCAGATCAGCTTACGGCAAAGCTTGACCTCTACCCAATGCATGGAACCACCCTCCCAGCCAGTGTTAACATTTGTAGAATCACCTCCAATGGCCTGCAGGCTTTTATCAATGCCCTTCTTCTTCATGAAATCTACAAGATTATCAGCAATAACTTCAGCAGGTTTTTTTCTCGTTGAGCCTTTCTCAGGAGTGAAGTGGTAGAGATATCTTCCACCTGGCTCACTGCACACAGAATAATGCTCTTCTTTGATGATGCTGGGGAACTGACGATCTGAATTGTCTGCTTTCAGCATAACTTTAGTTGTATCTTGACGGCCGTCAAAGAAGATGCAGTCAATTTCACCCTTCTTACAAAGATCATCAAATTCCTGATCCAGGGATCTCATAACTTTTTCTTGGGCCCTCTTAACTTTATTGTGATCAACTACAAGTCTCTTGTGTTCTTCAGTGATCAAGCCAGCATCCATAAAGGCAGCAGTGGTGATGGCAGCTGTGGCACGCAGGCCAACACCATATCTGATGCTATGCATAGCAACATTAGGTATTTCTAATGTGTTGTACTCTGGCTTTTTATTGGAAGTTGAAGACGTGCTTGGTATTTCTAATGTCACTTCATAACTTCCATCCTTTCCATCTTGAGCATCAGCTATTTGTTCTTCATTTTCTTCATCAGAGAAAATTATTTCATTTGATGGCATTGAAACATCCTGCTTACTTGTCTGCTTATATTCAGCAAGCCTTCTTCTTTCGTCTTCTTGCCGCTTCTGCTTTTTGACTTGTCTGTTGTGCTCAGGTTGATCTGGCAAGCCAATCTGATGTGGTCCAATAGAACCAGACTTGTCTCTCTGACCTTTAATGAAAGCAAGTTCCTTTACAGGGATCTTCATCTCCCTAGGGCATGTACAGTTAATGTGAGTTTCGTTTTTGCAACCAGCATCTGCAAGGCAGCCAAATTCAGAGCAGAGAACAATTTTACACTTGCAACTGAGGATGTCAAAAAGCTTGTCAAGTTTGCAGTGAAAGCCTCTTTGACATGTAGCTTTCCTCTCCCAAGAGATATGTTTTTGGCCTGCTCCCAGCTCTCTTGGATCTTGTTTAAGATTGTGACTCGTGAATTTACAACGGGGGCTACAAAAGAACTGTTTGCTCGTTCCCACTTTTCAAGCACTTTAGGGTAAATGTCCTTTGCAAGACTGGCTGCTTGGTAGTTTCTCACATCCTCACCACTTTGTTCTCTTAGCAGTAGCCCATATTTCAGAACGTCTCGCAGAGTTGGGAGTTCAGAGGGCAACAACTCTCTACCAGTTCCAATTAGGTTGCTCATATGTGTGAATGTCCCCAGTCTTGTCCTCCTTTTAGAAGCCATTGTAGGTCAATTCCCACTGGTTAGGATGGTAGCACTGACGGACAAGTAATCTTCAGCACACTGATGAATATGTTTCAACCTGTGAAATAAGCAAAAACAGCAGTGCATTATATATACAGCATATATAATTATTATATAATAATTATTATATAATTCCCCAAAAAAGTAAAAAAGCCACTATTTTTATGTAGCTTCTTACCAAGCAAAACTAAATTACATTAAATTAACAAAAATATCTTTAGAATTCCTAAGTCATGCTGCAACTTTTTAGCACCCCTCATATTTGGAATTTGAAAGTTGAAAAATTCGACACACCCTAATACTGTATGCTCCTTTTATTGGTAGCTCAAAAAAAAAAAAGTAAAAAATATCTCCCTACGATCGGAAATTGACCCTTGGACGATGGATCAAACTTTTTTCCATGCTAAACACTCAATTACTATACATTGGGAATTGGTTCATTAAACTACAATTCAAATTTATAGAATTGATTAAATATTGCTCCTGAAGTTTCTTTCAGCAACATTATCATTATCATCAATAAATCCTAAAACATTCAACCTTAAAGTTAAGTTTTCATCACTATACGCTTTCATCACTAATTGAATAAACTATTCCAACACTATTTAGTCTCGTTCAATTCAGGCTTTTTTTTTTACTTCTCATAATATAAACGCTTGACTCCGAACGACTAATTGATTAGGAACACGTGTTAGCCCCCCACGCACCTGTGACGGGTATTTTAATTGTTTAATGAAATTATATAATTTTTTTTACTTTTAAATTTATATTTCTTTATATATATATATTGTATTTTATTTTTAACCTGTGTACAATTGACTTTACTTAAACGTCAACGCAATATATATATATATATATACAGGGTGTACATAAAGTCAGGATCTATTTTTGTGAAATAATTATTTTTTTCTATTTTTCTTTTCAGAAGCCCTTAGAATGAATACAGAAGAGCGTGTGGCAATAGTAATTTGGCGAATCGAGGGAAAGAAATACAATGACATCAGAGAGAAGTTTAGAAGGAGATTTCATAAGCCGGGGCTAATAGACAAGACAATACGAAAATTGGTGAACAAATTTAAACGAACGGGATCTGTAAATGATGAAGCAAGATCAGGACGACCGTGTATGTCAGCTCTTACCGTGAATGCAGTACGTGGAATTATCACTGAGGAGCCACGTACGTCCGTTCGTGCTGCATCACACAGACTCGGCCTCCCGACGTCATCTGTGCACAAAATTCTGAAAGTTAATTTGCGGAAGAAAAGCTATCATTTGCAGGTTTTACATGATTTACATGAGGAAGATTTCCCTCGACGAATTGCTGTGTGTGCTGATCTCGTAGAACAAATCTGGAGTGATAATTTAATGGACAACATTCTCTTTAGTGATGAAGCCACTTTCCATACGTGTGGAAAAGTAAATCGCCATAACTGTCGAATTTGGGCAGATGAAAGACCGAATGATTTCGTCCAAAATTGGGAAAGAGACTCACCTAAAGTTAATGTCTGGATGGGTTTAACAAAATCTAAGGTTTATGTTCCTTTTTTCTTTGCTGAAGCTACAGTTACGGGGCTTATTTATCTGGACATGTTGCAGCAATTCCTTGAACCTCAGCTGATTGGGGATAGGATTGTTAGTACCGTCGTCTATCAACATGATGGTGCTCCTTGTCACTATGCCAAAATTGTTCAGGATTATCTAAATGGACGTTTTCCAAATCGCTGGATCGGACGCGGAAGCAACAGACCTTGGCCTGCGAGATCACCAGATTTAACCCCTTTAGATTTCTTTGCATGGGGCTTTATCGAATCGCACGTCTATCAGACGAAGATTACGAGTCTTGAAAACTTACGTACACGTATACGAACTGCTGCAGATAACACAACCCCGCAAATGCTCCAGAATGTGTTTAGAAATGCTGCGGAACGATTTGAGCTGTGCAGGGATACTGATGGGCGTCACGTCGAATCCTACTCTTAATTATTTAATAAATGTTACCACTTTATCATTTTATGATTGAATTCCATATAATTTCCAAGTGCTTCACAAAAATAGATCCTGACTTTATGTACACCCTGTACAGTATATATATATATTATATATATATATATATATATATATATATATATATATACAGTGTGTCCGTAAAGTCATGGTGGGATTTTAAATAGCTATATTATTGCAACGAAACATGATAATGAGATGAAACAATGCCAAATTTAAGAACAACTCTCAAAGTTGTATCTTGTAGTTAGTCTAGGCTAAACTTAACCTTTATCTCGTAGTTAGTCTAGGCTGTCCACATGCCTATGTTGAACATGAGCGTAATAGCCCGAAAGTTAATATGTGGTGTGCTCTAGCACGAGATCGAGTGATTGGCCCATTTTTCTTCGCGGAACCCACTGTGACGTCACCAACTACCTCGCTATGTTGGAACATTTTGCAGTACCCCAATTTATTGACAATAATGTCATCTTTCAGCAAGATGGTGCTCCTCCGCACTATGCCAACGTTGTTCGAGAATTCCTTAATGAAAAATTTCCACAGAGATGGATAGGAAGAGGAGGATGGAAGCCATGGCCTCCACGCTCTCCGGACCTGACACCTTTGGACTTTTATTTGTGGGGTTACGTCAAGCAAAGCGTGTACAGTGTACCCATTAGGGATATTCATCACTTGCACGAGCGAATCACGGAAGCTATCGCATCCGTCACTCCTGATGTTCTTGGGCGTGTGTGGCTGGAATTGAATCACCGCCTAGATGTCTGCAGGGCTACCAGAGGAGCCCATATCGAACTACGTTAAATAAAGTTATTCTTTTAGAGTTGTTCTTCAATTTGCCTTTTTTTCATCTCATTATCATGTTTCGTTGCAATAATATAGCTATTTAAAATCCCACCATGACTTTACGGACACACTGTATATATAAACACCCAAATATAAAATACTTTTTAGACATTTAAGTTCAAAGTAACACACACACACACACACACACACACATATATATATTATATATATAATATATATATATATATATATATATATATATATATATATATATATTATATATATATTATTTAAAAGCCCCATATCCTATTCCTATTACCCATTCATTCCTAACTCGAGACTAAAGACACCTCAAATACACACACGCACACAAAAGGATATAAAGAGATCTCCACCAGTAATAAGGTACCTCAACCTTAGGGATCCTGCGCTACTTTTCATAACAGGGTTGGGTGTATATAGCTCTTTTGATACGTCAGATGAGACCAAAGTCTCCGGTTATTGTACACAACCCACAAAACGTTTATTCAGAAATTTAATAATTCTATCCTTCCATTTTTTGTACAAATTATTCTACTCACACCTTCTTCGCATATATATATATATATATATATATATATATATATATATATATATATATATATATATATAATATACTGTATAATGCCCACACGCAAGAAAAAGGAAAAGCGATTTCCAGAACTTTTGTCTATTCAATACTATATCGCTTTAACATTTATTTATTTCACGTGTTTAATTGTGAAATGTATTATATATATATATATATATATTATATATATATATATATATATATATATATATATATATGTGTGTATGTGTGTGTGTGTGTGTGTGTGTGTGTGAGTTTACATCATTCATTCATTTCATGTGTTTAATTGTGAAATTCACCCCATATATATATCGGGTGGCCACAAAAAAACTTTACTTAATTGAAAGTTTAATAACTGCAACAATTCAAAACTTATGCGATTGAGATTTTGCACACATTAACAGATGTATATAGTCTATAATTGCTGGAATTTTCAAATATGTAGGTTTATTTTTGTTACAGTGAACAATTTAAAAGCATATGTCTAAAATAGCATGCCTGGTGTGCATCTGACACGTACGTGCGCTAGCGTATGCTAACCTAATGTAGCGTAGTATGACACGCGCGCTGGCGTAGGCTAAACCTAATGTGAATTTGCTTTCTTTTATTTTTCCGCTAAAACCCCGCCAGCATGACGTTAAGTAAAAGTGATAAAGCCATCATAGAAGCATGTGTCAAGGAAAAAGGTTGGAAATGGAAATAGGATTGTCCGAGAATTCCCCGCAAAGAACTGGACTCGTCAAAGTGTTTATAACTTAATAAGAAAGATAAAGGATACTGGATCAACAACTAGAAAACCCGGCAGCGGCAGGCCCAAAAGTGTTTCAACAGAAGAAAATAAGGCTGCCGTGGAGGAACTGATTCAATCCCAGGAGAATACACCAGGAACTTATCGCTCCCAGAGACAGATTGCGTACGACCTTGGGATTTCTCGCTCCTCTGTACAAGGGATTGTAAAACGTTTGAAATTGAAGGCCTACAAGAGAATTCGAGTTTCTCGGCGTGATCAGAATGTAAGACAGCGTAGAAAGACCTGCTGTAAATCCCTATATGAACGCTACTCAGTTGAAGTCGTGCAAAAAGTTGTGTTTACAGACGAAAGGATTTCACGTTGGAGGTGGCCAAAACAGGCAAAATGACAGGGTTTATGGTTCAAGAAAAGGACATTCCTCCCTCCAGGCTTTATCATGAAACCTCACGATTCAGCAGAAAGTAATGGTATCGGCGGAATTTCATGGAAGGGGAAAACACGAATTCATTTTATTGCCACAAACGAAACTAAAGTTAACTCTGAGCGCTACATCAACCTGTTAGATAATGGATTACTTCCTGATTGTCGTCAGCTGTATCCTGATGAGGCCATGGCCGTAACTACCTATGAAGTCACCGAGGTCCGGACCTCGGTAATTATTTCCTAAAAAAAAAAGAGACTGAACCGTTCTCCGTGTATGAAACGCATATTACCGCTTTTCTTTTGAAAAGAGGGAGCGTCGAGCGTTTGTGTTTTGTGTTTAGTGTATAGCTTGGGTTGTGTTTGTAGATGTCATTTTGGTCTGAATTTTGCTCGTCCCGCCGCGCTCGAAAAAAATCTGGACCTCACTAATTTCTAAACCCTAGTTACGGCCCTGGATGAGGCCTACATTTTCCAGCAAGATGGGGCACCCGCCCGTACAAGCCGAGCGACCCAAAATCATCTAGAGCAAGAGACCCCTAGTTTCATCAAAAAGGATGAATGGCCGCCTCAGTCTCCCGACTGTAATCCGATGGACTATTCAGTATGGGATTCCCTCATGGTGAAGGTTTACGGCAGCCAGAAATACAATTCACCGAAGATGAACTTAAGGAGAAAATCAGTAGAGCATGGGAGGATATCACTTAGATGAGGTTCGAAAGTGCATCTCCTCGTGGAAGAAGGATTGAGGGCAGTTTTACCAACAGGGAGGTGGCACATTGACCATTTGTTTAAGTAAATTTTGTTAAGTTCAAATTCATTTTCTTCGGCATGCTATTTTTAGACATATGCTATTAAATTGTTCACTGTAACAAAACTATAGAACCTACATATTTGAAAATTCCAGCAATTATAGATTATAACCATCTGTTAATGTGTGCCAAAGCTCAATCGCATAAGTTTTGAATTGTTGCAGTTATTAAACTTTGAATTAAGTAAAGTTTTTTTGTGGCCACCCGATATATATATATATATATATATATATATATATATATATATATATATATATATATATAATAATTATTGGGTTTGTTTAACTTCCTTCGCAACATCTAAGGTCATACGACGGAGGGGACCTACAGCTTTACGTGAGATCCGAACCACGGGTCGCGACATAATCTGGACGCGGAGGACGGTCTCCCATCCAACTACTACCCAGATCCAATGTCGCTTAACTCCGCTGACCAACGGGAAGCGGTATTACGACATCACACACACACACACACACACACATATATATATATATATATATATATATATATATATGTGCATATATATATTTTAACTGCAAAGAACACGCAGTATAATTAACGTAAAGAACGACGCTTGTATACTGCGTGTTCTTTGCAGTTAAAATGTATATAAGGTGCGGCATGCGAGAGTGCCCTCCTCGGGGCATTGGTTTCTGCGCGTATGTAGGAGAATTACGACTTCTGATCGACTGAGGACCATGGTGTAGTGGTTATCATATCTGACCGGCAATCGGAAGATCCCGGGTTCGATTCCCGGGTGGTTACCTCATTTTTTCATTGTTCGTTCTCCCTCCTCATCTTGCGCGAAATGTTCTCCTATACAAGCGTCGTTCTTTACGTTAATATATATATATATATATATATAATTATATGAGGAGGCGCAACAAGCCTAATCTCCGTGAAATGAGGGATCATCACACGGAACATTTGAAAGGTTGAAAAGTATATACTCGTATATATATACACAAAGTGTGTGTGTGTGTGTGTGTGTGGTAAAGTAACGCAAGTGGAGAGACAAATCCGATTTGAACTAGTTTCAACTTTTTTTTTTAACTCTTAAAACATTTTCAACACCTGTTATAAACCCTATTATCGAATATATACTTTTTACAAAGTACACTTAATAAATATTACTTGTCCCATGTTCACTCGCGTTACTTTACACACACACACACACACACACACACACACATATATATATATATATATATAATATATATATATATATATATATATATATATATACTTCTTGATAACTCTGATTGCATTTTATTTTAATATTTCACTTCCCTTCGTCAAAGAGATATTTAAGAGGGTAAAGCCAAGAGAAGCCATCTCTTGTCTTTACTGATTAACCATATCTGAACAATGAAATTTAGAGAGTCCTCAAAATTACTGATATTATTCAATAAAGTTAACGTACAACGCATAGTTAATTTATAAATTCTGTATAAACAGTGTTTAGAATAAAACTTTGATCCAAATACTCTATTAATTAAAGTATTCTATTATCGATTCTCTGTCTTGTAGCTCCACTTAACTTCGACATTACAGTATTATTTCTAATCAATTGTGTATATTTTTATCCTTAGTATGTGAACTGTCATTGTATTAATAATATTTGTCATATGGACTATAGTCTGCCAATAAACCTTTTCATCTTCATTTTCATTCATGATATGGAAAATGGAAAATTTCTGGCAAATAATAAAACATTGAAACGGATCTGTTCGAATATTCTCGAAAATATTCGCAAACTGAGTTTGGGGGAGTAAAGTTTCATTAGGTTAATGGATTTATCCGATGCGCAAACTTTCGACCTATTTTGAGGTCTTCATCGGCTGTAAGGTATCCGAATACATACTCATATCTATTGAATGAAGTCTTCTGAATAAGTTGAAAGCTCGCAAGAAATCTATTAACTTATTGTGGTTTTATTCTCCGAAGTGAACGGGTTCCAATATATGCCCTTGCGGTACATCATCAGGAATAGGTTTTAAAGAAGGCGTAAAAGTGCAAGTCTATGACACTGTGCTTGATACCAATGCCATGATGCCAACATTCTTTCTGAAATCCTATATCCTTATGAGCTCTTAACGAGATTGATGTTGAAAGATTGGATTTGTATTGAATTGAATCGAATAACTTTTATTGATAAAATAAACATTTTTTTTTTTTTTTTTTTTTTTTTTTGTTAACAAATAATTGTGAAATTGGCCTATTTATTTTATTCAATTTGGCCCTTAAGATTTAGGCTTTACTGGGCTCTTAATTAAAAATAAAACAGTTATTATTAATAATAATACATAAATTATGAATAAGAATTATTAATTAGAGTAGGCTATGCATTAATCTTAAATTTATCATTATAGGTATAAAACAAATGCAAAGTCATTATTGAAAGTATGACACCAATATTATAAGGGGTTCCAAAAAACCTTAGCCCCCCCCCCCCCCATTTGCAGCTTACATGTTTACTTATATCGAAATAGTTTTTAGTGATTATAAAAATATATAAAATTCTTTATTTATTGCAGGTATTAAAATTACTCTAGATGAAAAAGTGATAATATAATGGCTTCTCAATTAATTGGTGATTCGGAGAGGCAACGTGTGATAGATCGCGTACGAGCAATAACATTTCGGGAAGCTCGTGATGCTGGAGCCACCTTTATAACACGTTCATGGGTTGCCAAAAAGTTGCGAAGAAGTGAGGACTTCGTCAAAAGAAATTGGAATAAAACTTTGGATGAATGTGAAATGGATACAACCAAATATGGGTGCCCAAATTTGCCACTCTCTCTCAGGAAACAAAGGACATCATTGAAAGCGGTACGCGTAAGCGGAAAAACAGCTGTGCTAAACTTTCTAGAGAGATCGAAGTGTTGAGAGGAAAGATCGTTAGTGGTGAGATCATTCGACTGTACCGTCATAGGCAAGGTTTAAAGCCTTGACATGAACTTCCAAAACCAAGAAAAACTCAACTTAACATCGATGACAGAATGTGGTTTGCCCATTATCTTGAAGATTGGGATGTGGATGATTTCATGCATTTAGCTGTCTCCGATGAATTTTTTGTTTACGTAACACGTCGGCCTAACTACCAAAATGATCGAGTGTGGGCCACAACACCAGATGAAATCGATGACAATGAACATTATCGCGAATTATTAAAAAGTCCAGACTGTGTTGGTGTGTTTGTTTTGTTCACTGCAAAGAAGCTCATGTGGGTACTGAAGCCAAATGGTCAGAGTTGGGATGGACAGTATTTTCGTGATATTATTTATCCCAACATGTCATTCCTTTTCTAAGAAACCCAAACAATGTTGTGGATGTCGATCAGGTCACACATCTGCACGATAAGGCCCCCTGCTTTAAGGCATTAGCCACTCAACAGTTGTTGCGGAACCATGAGATCGATTTCTTTGGAAATGAAGAATGGCCAGGAAATTCTCGTGACCTGAACGTCTGTGAACACATTGGATCAGTTATAAAGGACAAGGTTGAATGTCTCTTGTTTCAAGAACCTGCAGCAAATCGATTTTCGAAGGATACAATGACGCAACACACTGAAACTGTTTTAGCAAATTTGCGTAACGATCAAGATCTATTCACGTCACTTTTGGCAAGCTACCCAAAGCGAATTCAGGCTGTCTTGGAAGCCAATGGCGGGAACAACAAGTTTTAATTGTTTCTCATTAAATGCAGGATTAAATTCTCTTTTGTAAGGTATGTTTAGTTTTACTGTACCTCTAATGGTTTAGGCCATGGGCGGGAGGGCTAAGGTTTATTGGAGCCCCGTACAACGAAATCAATATTATACATGAGATATAAATAATAACAAGTAAGGTACATTCAATCCTAGATTTTTATTAGTATTTCAGTATTATTAATCGTGATTTCAACTTGTTTTTAAACGAATTTACATCCACAATTTTTTTTATATCGGCATTTAAATCATTCCATAGTTTCACTTCATTGAAAATGGATCATTTTTTTCAGGTGAAAACACTCTAAATTGAGGAATAGCATGATTTGATCTATTTCTGGTCTGATATGAGTGGATTTCTTGATGAGTTATAAAATAATTATTTACCCATTGTAAGTTAATGATTTTGTTCTTACACTTGTAAATAAAAATAAAATGTGCCAATTTGATTACATCTTTGAGCTTTAGTAGTTTTAGCTCTTTAAATAATACACTAGAATGATCTTGGAAATCTGCATCAGATAATAACCTTAGTGCTCGTTTTTCGATGACAAAGATACTGTTTAAAGCGTTGTTAGCGGGAGTTCCCCATACAGGGTGCAGTACGTTATATAAGGAAGAACAAGAGTATGATACAGAGTTAATAAAACCTGTTTAGGAACTATATTTCTAAGTTTAAACATTATAGCAATGCTCCTTAATTTTTTTTCTAGATATAAATGTGCAGCCTAACTATTTCTTTCAGCACATAGTTCCTTTTCATTTATTTTAACTATCTTTTTAATTCATACTATTGTTGCAAGTGCTCCGGCTCCGGGGTTAAGAGCTAGCTCGGAAACCCGGAACTCCAGCGGAGTCAAGTAATTTTCTTAAATTTGTTTCGGAGCAGGAGCGGAGTCGAGCCTGATATAGGATCACCGGAGACCTCCGGAACTAGGAGCCAGAAGTAGGCTTTGGAGCTACTCCACTCCCAAGGTCATAAAAAAATAAAAAATAAAAAAATGTACTTAGTCACCTAAATGTAAACCGATAAATATCAATGTTTTTCACTTTAAATTATATTGTCTGATTATTGCACTTATTTCTTCATATTAACTAAGACAAAATAAAAGTTGCACTTAAGGTCATACTACTATATATATATATATATATATATATATATATATATATATAATATATATATATATATACAGGGTGTTTCAAAACTTTCTGTACAAATTGTAATGGGGGATAGGCAACACCAAGACAAACCCTTTTCGTCTATAAGTGTATGTCCGCTGACGTCACCATTCGGCGCGAGAGGGCGCCGCTGCAATTGGCTAAAAGGTGAAGTAGGCTAGACTCGCGCTTGCCGCGGGCATTCTTAAATCGGACGTAGTACGCGTAACATGGAGCGCTTCACGACTGCTGAGATGGCTGACATGCATATGGTGTATGGGGCTGCCAATGGAAACGGAAGAGCTGCTGTGAGGTTGTACCGACAGCGCTTCCCAAACAAACGTGTGCCAAACCACCAAACGTTTGCGCATTTGCATCGGCGACTGCGAGAAACTGGAACATTCCATGCAAACATGCATGACACTGGTCGGGAGAGAAACGTGCGCACTCCTGACATGGAAGAAGAAATCCTACGGCGATTTGAGGACAATCCAAGCGCAAGCACGCGACACGTACAAACCTCTAAATAGAGACCCATTGGAGGATGTTAATAAAATGTTTAACAGAAAATTAAGAGAAATTTTAAAAAATAACTATAATGGGCTTCCACAGCAGTTTCTTAGTATCAATCCGTCACTACCTTATCTGTACGGCTTAGTAAAAACACACAAAGTTAATAATCCCATGAGGCCTATTGTTAGCTCAGTGGGCTCCGTAACCTATAAGCTATCAAAATGGTTAGTTAGTTTATTAACGCCGTTAGTTGGCTCTATTTCTGAGTCACATATTGTAAATAGCATGGATCTTATTGACAAACTGAAGTCCCCTAATGACCCTTAGTCCAGGCAATTTGTAGTTAGACCTGGGCAAAATTGCTTCAGAAGCTTTGTAAATTGTTTCCAGCTCAGGAACATTGCCGAATAACATATCCAAAATCCGACAAAATTGGACCCCGGGAACACCCCCAAAAATGAAATTCAAAATGGCGGACTGGAGTTTCCTACGAAAAAAAAATATATATATAATTTACGCTTTTATTTATAGAGATACATTTGATGCTTTTTCTTTCAGTTGTAATGTTTTAAATAATTCAACAATATACAACACAACCAGTTATTACGCAAATATAATGTTATATAGCTTTTTACAGATTTTTATAATCAATAATACAACAATTATTTTTTTCCCAGTTTCAAGTTATGTTCATTACAGAAGAAGTGATACCTGGTCACAAACATACAGAAATTAATCCTCTTCATCACTATCATCGGATAGATTACCGGTACTTGGGTTGTTATCGCAACCACTGATTTGGCACTCGCCACAAGCGGCTGAACAGGGCATTCCATTACGCTTGCATCCACATCTTGAAGTAGCACATTTCGTCTTGCAGGAGCAGCGGATCATGTTGAGTAGATAATTTGGAGTTGGTGGCTTGTCGCAGGCTGTAGGGTAGTAGGAATTATTCTTTACATACCAACCCCACTGTTCTGCATCGATCTTCTCTTCTGTAGACTTCCAGATTAGTATTTGAAAGTATGTGCGAAAGCTGTGGTACTTTGTGGACGCATCGGTAGGTGGCAAACGTTCGGGTGTAACAAAAGATTTAGCTGTAGCTACCTTTTCAACTAACATTCGATGACGTAGTGCGTTAGTGGATTCAAGTGTTTTGCAGCCATACAACAGAAGCATTGCCTTTCTTCCAGCGGCTTCAATGTCAGAGTGTTGGCAACAATCAGAACAGAATGTATTTGCAACTGAACGGAGTTCAGCCACCTTCATCAGTGTGTCGAATGCTTTGGCTTTACCGATCGAAAAAATTCTGGATGTGCTATCACAGCCCGTGAAAGCATGCACAAACAGGAGATACTTGCAGATGTCATTGCCTAACAATGATTGAATGCTGAGAATATCATACACAGGATTAGGAGATGGTCCCCGTCTTATATCGCTGCGATAGTACAACTTGAAACCACTGTCCTTGGCATGGTACAGAAGGAGAATCAGCAAGTCGGTGTCTTCCCCTATTACTGTTGTAGTTGCATTTTCTGATGAGGAAACTGCTGCACGAACGATGTCCACATCAGCATCCCCAGCTGCGTTGTGAACAGTACACCCGTGCTTCTTCAACATCTCACCTACGAGGGAAATAAATGCTTGCTTGTTGTTTTCATTAGCCAAGAAGTGTTCCTTCTGGCCAACAAACTTCATGCTTGGACTGAGATTCACATTTCTGCTTGTCTTGGTGCTGCGTCTTCTGTGGGTCATGTCCTTGATCGTAGGAGAGCTGCTGTAGCCATCAAAAACAATGATTGCTTTTCCATATGTTTTCAGAGTGAAAATCGGCATATGAGTTGGCGATGCTGTCATATGTTTCATCTTGACGCCAGGAAGCACGATGTAGTAGAGATCCACCATCCAATACGTACTGGTCTGTGCACTGAATTTCTTGAACTTCTTCCATGCGTAAAGTGTCAGTGTATTTGATTATTGCATGAGCTAGCTGAGACTTATCGGGTTTCCTCAAGATACTTCGTGATTCGAACAATGCAGGAGGATATGCACACAGTTCGTAACACATGACATCTTCAAGATTCATGTCTCCGCCAGTGGCAACAGTCATCATTCTCTGAAACAGTAGTGCAGGATCTACTTCTATATCTGAAGCATCAGTGATCACAACGGCAGAAGCAGATCCTAGTGTTTTCATTTTGTCAGATCTTTTGGCAGAATATGTAAAGGCTTGTTTTCCAATCATTTTTACGACAATGTTCGTACCGATTGAATGCAATTGATGAACGTTAACTCCAGGATCAGCAGTTAGCCCTGTTACAATGTTGCAGAGACCCGAGGTAGAATGGAATGGGGATAAGGATTTCAGACGTTCAAGTACTTTCTTCATGTCATTACTGTCCCTGATTTGTCTACTTCCCCTCATTTCCTTGTGCTGTTCACTACTTTCCAACAAAACTCTGGTGTATTCCTGCATTGCTGAGTTATAAGTGGAACACAGAGGCATAGAAAAGAGCCACGTTGTCCTTTGGATGTCTGTAAATCCACTTCCGCGTGTCAGTCCGCCTCTGCTTTTCAGGGAACGCATTAGTACTTGTTCTATCACCAGGTCTGTGCCGAGTCCGGCCCATAATCTGTCGCTTCTTCTTACCACAAACTTACCTTCCTGGAACATTTTGTTAACGGCTGGATTTTCAGAAGGCAAACTTAACATTTTCTGCAGGTACAGGTATATCGATTTCAGGTAATTGTGATGTCCGGCTGCTGCAATTATGGGGATGGTCTCCAGCATAGCTTGCAAGTGCAAATCCCACGAGCCGGTTCTGTCTGCTGTTATCAAGGAACGTGCAATGTTGATCATTCGCTGATATTCCAACCAAAGTTGACTTGTTTGCGAAGTAGATTGTAGGTCAGTTTTCTTCGCATCCAAAGTGATAGCAATCTGAGACAATGCATTCGAAGATTCCACATCCTCAACTGATTGTTTGGCGGTCATAACATCGTCGAGCAGGTCACAAGCTTCCTTATGGAGGTCATGAGGAGTTCCATCTTCATTACGAGGGAAAACGTCTGCGACTAGTAAGGTACTAAGAGCTGCATCTACTATCATATGACCACGTATCGCTCTTGAAACAGCTTTTCCAGACATCATGTGTTGCACGGCATTTGGTCCGTATATTTCTTGAAGTACTTCAGACAATCCTGAACCATTCATAAGAGTACCGACTGCTCCCAAAAGATTCATCAGAGTGTGAAATGATCCCAGCATTAAAACAATGTCCTGCAGGTCTCTCTGTTCATTGATGATTTGGGAAGCTTTCCAGAACAAAGGCTGATCAAAGGTAATAATGCATGGGACTTTTTGATCGCGTGCTATCTTGCTCAAATATAGTAATGTCGAAAATATGCAGGTCATGTCAGTTGGCGACATATCTATGATGGGAAGGAACGTGATCGACGCCACACCTGGATGTGAGACACTTGATCCACGTGAATTGCCTGCATTGTTCCGGACCAACTTGGACCTGATCTTTCTGCTGAAGATATCTGCCAGAGAAGACTAAGTCGACTTATGGTGGCAGTGGGTACTGGAAGTTCGCGGAATGAGATGTCCCTCAACATGCTTCTCGCGTGTCTATATTCCCTAATGTCAACGGTTGCAATCTTCTTAATGTCATTGTCTCCAACATTACGCCTGTGAATAGAAGGGTGGATCTTGATCTTCGGAGTTATTGCGGCAATCATACCCATTCCATGAAAGGTATTCTTCCCATCCAAAGTGCAGACATCATGATCGGCGTTATCTGCTGCTAGAAGGACTGCAGTGTTTTCATCAACAGTAAAAGAGCCAGACCACTTGCCAGCGCCGCGTTTCTTTCGAATCTTGTTACTTCTGCATACGACGAACAGTAACCCAGCTGATGGAGAACGTCAATAAGGTACCTTGACCTAAAGTTGTGGTGTAGCTGAACCGACAAACCGATCTGTAGTGGACATAGTAATCCTCTAGGACGGGTTGCTTGCATAATGCTCTGCCCAATTGCACCTATTTTTCTTGAAGCATCCTGTCCCGCAAATGCTTTTGATAATAGCAATTTCAGACTGTTGGGAATGTAATCAAGAGCACTTTCTGCAGTGATGTCATTTGGAGATGGATACACATCTTTTCTAGGCGAGTCGACAGATTTGATATCACTTCTGATTATTTTTGCAGCAGCTTCTACTAGGTAAATCTTTTGTAGCTCTATATCTATATCACATTCTTTCGACTTTTTGTGATAATCTATAAGAATTTCATTAGCTGTCTCTCGTAGTGTTACTACATCTGCCTTCCCACTTTCACCTGATATTATGATCTTGTCTCCGTAACGTTCTAAAAGCTTTCTCTTCATGTGCCTGCGTTCGTAGACAGAGCTCTGACTTCCTTGAAGATATTCCTCCATTTTGGAAATTAGGTCTCCAATCAACAGTTGTTCATCATCATTCTCTTCCAGGTAAGCACAGGTCTGAAGGAATGCTTGGTGTTGCTCTTCATTAGTTGGTCTCCCTTTCTTCGAATCATGATCGTCGGAGGAGTATGCGCGAGGAATGTTTTTTCCACTTCGAAAATTTACGCTGCAGGTGTGATGGTAGACACAATCTGCAGCAGGAAGATCACGAAGATAATACTCCAGACGGCCTTTTACATTAAACGACCATTCATCGCAGCGGCTTTCACAGCACCTTTTTATGGTTTCGGAGAACTCTGTAGTTCTTATTTTGACATGCTCTGATTTTGGTTTGCGTTTGGAAAAAAAGTCCACAAAGGTATCACAAAACAAACAGTGAGTAGCACTGGAAAATGCGTATTCATGAAAACGAGCACTTTTCCTTGGTATTGCCTCGGCTGCGGTCTGTCGCTTCTTTATTTCAAATGGTCTTTTTATCCGTAAACCTTTTCCTACATACAACGTGAACACTTATTCCAGCTGTTGCAACAACATCGCTTCCACGGCTGCGGCTGGATGCATTTATACCATCTGCTCCTTTTTGCGAGATGTGAACCACTTCCTGTCCGCTGTCCAATTTCTCCTTACAAATCACGCACAATTCTTCAGGGGTCTGCATTCTTGAAGGCGGACGCACACCGAGTCAGCCGTACACCGAGTCAGTCTGAAACAGAAAACACAAATTAATAAACTGTGTTGCAGTATTTAAAAGGAGTACATAATAACAGTTTTAAAGAAAATGACAAGCACAAATACGCAGATTTGATAGTGGGTAGTAGGAATTAAAGAGTTGTATATAATATAAGTTTATAAAGATGTAGCAATGTCCATTCTCACATACACTCCATACAGTATATTTTATTTACATTACGTGACGTCATAGTTTAATACTAGCCGCCTAATACAATTTTTAGTGTCATATAGGTTAATTTAGAAACGAAAATGTGTTTTAAAACATTTTACTGATCAAGAAAAACGTCATAACTCTCTCTACAAAGCGAAATTAAAATTTATTGTATTTCGTAGGAAACTGCCAGTCCGCCATTTTGAATTTCATTTTTGGGGGTGTTCCCGGGGTCCAATTTTGTCCGGATTTTGGATATATGTTATTCTGCAATGGTTCCTGAGCTGGAAACAGTTTAGAAAGCTTCTGAAGCAATTTTGCCCAGGTTGAAGCTATTTTTGCTCTAGATTGCCTGGACTACCTAATTTCAAATTGGTAAGCTTCGATGTATGCTCGCTATTCACAAAAGTCCCTGTTGATGACCTACTTGATTTTTTAAAAGATAAGATCTCTGATTATTCTTTCCCTGTTCAACACAACACTCTTATTGAGTTAATTAAGCTTTGTGTCAAAGATTGTAAATTTCAGTTTGAAAATAAGTTTTATGCTATGTCATTTGGATTGGCTATGGGAAATCCCCTTTCACCTGTACTAGCTAATTTATATATGGAATTTTTTTAAAGTAGAATTTTGCCTACGATTGTTAATTTTAACCTGGTTTGGTACAGGTATATAGATGATATTTTATGCCTTTGGCCTAATAATTTGGATGTGGACTTATTTCTTGGTAGGCTCAACAATTTAGTCCCATCTATTAAGTTTACAGTTGAAAAAGAAAATGATGGAAGCCTATCTTTTCTTGATCTAAAAATTTGGAGATGCTCTAATCAGTTCAAATATGAAGTCTACCGTAAGCCTACTAATAATAACTCTTATGTGCATTTTTATTCTGACCATCATCCTTCGATTAAATCCTCTATTTTCTCTGCTATGTTTCTTCGAGCATTGAGAGTTGTCAGTCCTGAATTTTTAGATTCCGAGTTATGCAATATCATGAATATTGGTACTAAATTATGTTATCCTATTTCATTTTTAGATAACTGTCTTAAGAAAGCCAAGAATAGGTATTATAATAATGTAATTGTAAAGGAATTTCAGCGTAAAAATATCCTTAGCCTACCTTACCATGTTAATTTTCAATACCTTCCAACTGTACTTAAAGCAATTGGCATTAATGTAATCTTTAAGTATAATAATACTGTTAAATCACGCCTAATAAAGAATAGCCCTGATAATGCTGTTGGTTGTGTGTATTCGATCGGATGTACACAATGTAACTCAGTATATATAGGCCAAACCGGTAAAACGTTAGATATTAGGGTAAAAACAGCATAAATATGCTTGTAGAACAGCTAATAATTCCAATGCTTTATTTAACCATATGTATAGATGTAACCATAGCATCAAGTGGGATAGTTCTAAAGCGCTTGTTAAAAACAGATATAATAGAAAGAAATATTCTAGAATGTGCATTTATTCATTTTAAAAACAATTTCAATAACAGTGCGGGGACGTATAAAATTGACGATATCATGTTAAAATTTCTTTTGCCTCTCATTAACCCTTGTTAAGTATGTGCTAATTGCTTTGTTTTTCCTGTACGTTGTATATTTATTGGGCATCTCGCCTTTTATCTTCATTCCCTGACGAGGTGTAGCTTTGAATACACGAAAGGCCTTGGAATCGTTTTTCTTTTTCCTTGTGGGTTTGCAGCATTCATTTATTTCACGTGTTTTATTGTGAAATTCATCCCATATATATATATTATATATATATATATATATATATACATACACACGCTGATTCATAAATATGTTTCATAAATGGCAGGGTGTATTCTTGAGACAAAAGTAAAGAAAAAAGACCATATAAACATAAGTCGAGAAACCCGTAGGTTTCGAGCTATGGCACGAGACAGAAAAATGAAACTGCTAAAGAATTTTACATTTTATGTAAATACACAGTGTGACACATTTTCTTCATTAATATAAATGTTCGAAATTCTTTCCTACTTCTTGAATACATGCCTCAGCACGTCGCACCAATGATTGTCTGACACACTCAAAAATTCCTGGAGTAGTGCGGATCGTTTCGCAATTGTCTCGAACTCGTTACCACAATTCAGCACGTGCTCGGACTTCCGTAACATAAACTAGGCTTTTTAAATTACCCCACAACTAATAATCAAGAGGATTTAAATCTAGTGACCGAGGTGGCCACGGAATAGGACCACCGCGTTCTATCACCTGTCAGGATACACAGCATCGAGATATTCCCTCATTAAACGGGCAAATGAGTTAGTTACCATCATGTAGTCCCGTAGCCAGGACTTTCCCAAGGGGGGGGGGGTCGAAATTGTAGAAAGGCGGACCTTTTGGTGCAACTGTGGAGAGGGATTAGAGTAGTTAAGTTTAGAATAGTTTAGAGTAGTTTGTGAAGTTAAAAAAAAATCCCCAAAATGCAAGTGTTTATTTATTACAAACAAACAAACAAACAAACACTTTATTTCAGACTCAACAGGTACAAACATTATACAAAAGGTCCATAGAAGATTAAGAGATAGTTCTCTGGAGCACTGACTAAGTAAGTAAGTGAATCACTGTGTATAATGATTAATGAACATACAATTGCATGCGCCAATGCTTCCAGATTTGAGATTTATAAAATATATCGAAGACCAGTCCACTAACCATGGCTTTTATTATCTTACTGACTGACTCACCAAGCCTAGTGATAAATCTAAATACAAAATTGCGAATGACACTGGCACAGTTAGGCACCTTATTGACTACAAACAACATACTGACACTAGAAGGAGCACCATTTACAAATCTTGGAGTCCTTAATAAACTCCTAAAAATATTATTATATGCAACATATAATTTCCTCAAATTGTAAGGGGTTCCAAAAAACCTTAGCCCCCCCCATTTGCAGCTTACATGTTTACTTATATCGAAATAGTTTTTAGTGATTATAAAAATATATAAAATTCTTTATTTATTGCAGGTATAAAAATTACTCTAGCTGATAAAGTGATAATATAATAGCTTCTCAATTAATTGGTGATTCGGAGAGGCAACGTGTGATAGATCGCATACGAGCAATAACATTTAGGGAAGCTCGTGATGCTCGAGCCACCTTTATAACACGTTCATGGGTTGCCAAAAAGTTGCGAAGAAGTGAGGACTTCGTCAAAAGAAATTGGAATAAAACTTTGAATGAATGTGAAATGGATACAACCAAATCTGGGCGCCCAAATTTGCCACTCTCTCAGGAAACAAAGGACATCATTGAAAGCGGTACGCGTAAGCGGAAAAACAGCTGTGCTAAACTTTCTAGAGAGATCGAAGTGTTGAGAGGAAAGATCGTTAGTGGTGAGATCATTCGACTGTACCGTCATAGGCAAGGTTTAAAGCCTTGGCATGAACTTCCAAAACCAAGAAAAACTCAACTTAACATGGATGACAGAATGTGGTTTGCCCATTATCTTGAAGATTGGGATGTGGATGATTTCATGCATTTAGCTGTCTCCGATGAATTTTTTGTTTACGTAACACGTCGGCCTAACTACCAAAATGATCGAGTGTGGGCCACAACACCAGATGAAAGCGATGACAATGAACATTATCGCGAATTATTAAAAAGTCCAGACTGTGTTGGTGTGTTTGTTTTGTTCACTGCAAAGAAGCTCATGTGGGTGCTGAAGCCAAATGGTCAGAGTTGGGATGGACAGTATTTTCGTGATATTATTCTATCCCAGCATGTCATTCCTTTTCTAAGAAACCCAAACAATGTTATGGATGTCGATCAGGTCACACTTCTGCACGATAAGGCCCCCTGCTTTAAGACATTAGCCACTCAACAGTTGTTGCGGAACCATGAGATCGATTTCTTTGGAAATGAAGAATGGCCAGGAAATTCTTCTGACCTGAACGTCTGTGAATACATTGTATGGAAAAACTATACGCACTCACAACATGGTATCATATGTGGTACATTTATTTCATAATTAAATATAAATTATTAATTAATTGAATTAAATATCTATACAAAATTGCCTCGGGATTGGCGACAAAGCCTATTGGGAATGAAATAATTGAATTGCCATACGTACAAAGAACCTGTATGTATGAATCAGCCCCACATAGCAACAAGAAAACCCAATTTATTATTTAGTCTACCAAAAAGAAGTAGACACAACAAACAACAAAATTTTGCTAGTTCGGCAAATAATACACCAGAACCAAGGAACGGCTCTCAGGGCTGTTTATGTTACAGCGATGCTTTAAACAGGGAAGACGTATAAAGTTTTCCCTCTAGTTCTGAGTGAATTCCTTATAATTTAAAACCTAATGACTAAAAAAGGATAGGCCTATTCCTTCAGGGGTTTATATAGTGACTGCCTATATTAATTACCTTAAGTAAATTCGTCGCGAAACTCGATCGTGGCGGCCCTACACCGAAGATGATCGTAACGCCCTACATCGAAGCAAACAAAGACCCAACAAAAATAAGGTGAGGCAAATTATTTTCATTCTAGTATACTGTACGTCGCGCAAATCCCGACGCTAGAATTACCGTAATCAATATAAATATAAAGAGGTCCTTTAAAGACCTACATATTTATAACTCTCTAACGAAAAAGCATAGGGCTTTTGTCGGTAACCCTCCACTGAAATCTGCTGGAAATTTTCAGCGGATGAGGGCACAGGCAATCAACCCATAGCCCTATATAGTTTTTTTCAAATGGTGGCCCTGTGAAGGGGAACTAACCCCTCTAAAATTTACACTGACACACGTAGTGGCTAGGCTTAACTCAGTAGGCCTAACCCTAATTTCAACCATAACCCCACTATAGTTTTTTCATATAGTGGCCTAAAACTGGGAACCGATTCCTTTACCTTTACACTAACCGAAAACAAAGGCTTGTTCATTTAACAGGCATAACTTATTATAGGTCCTAAAAATAATAGGCCCGCAACATTAAGCCTATTTAATAGGTCCTACTCTTCAAATTCAAAACTAAGCCTTGTTAATTTAACAGGCTTAACTCATTTGAGGTCCTATAAAATAATAGGCCCAAACATAAGCCTACTTGGTAGGCCCAACAAATAGGCCTATTTAGTAGGCCCACCTAACTTTACCTTACATAATGGGCCTACCTCTTAAAGTAGGCCTTACTCTTTACACTCAAGGCCTATCCTAATTAAAAACACTAAATTTATAATTGAACCTGAGGTGTAGGTTATAAAATTTATTTCAGCAATTTAACTTACTCATAAGACTCAGTAACATCACAAAATTCGACTCAAACCTGTAACATCACAAAATTCGACTCGAACTGTAACATCACAAAATTCGACTCGAACTGTAACATCACAAAATTTGACTCGAACTGTAACATCACAAAGACCTAAAGCAATTGCACAAATTCAAACCTACACCCACCTAACACCTATTCGTGACCCTATTCCAACCTATTCCAATTCCTATTTGACATAGGCCCAACCTATTCCAAATCCTATTTGACATATAGGCACACCAAGTCCTATTTGACATATAGGCCCAACCTATTACCTATTCGAAGTCCTATTTGACATATAGGCACACCAAGTCCTATTTGACATATAGGCCCAACCTATTCTAAGTCCTATTTCACCAATATAGGCCCAACCTATTTCAAGTCCTATTTGACATATAGGCCCAACCTACGAAGTCCTATTTGACATAGGCACACCAAGTCCTATTTGGCAATATAGGCCCAACCTATTCCAATTCCTATTTTACCAATATAGGCCCAAACCTATTCCAATTCCTATTTGACATATAGGCATAAAACAGACAAGGCTTGATATAAGGGTCTCAAATGCAACGTTTGAGGGTCTTTACTCAGCCAAATTGATTAACCTAACCCAAAACCAAAAAATAAAACCCTATAACAAAATACTGTACACATTTACACACACATACGTACGGTACAGTATATAAATATATACATACAACTTCAAACATCCAATTCTTCTTTTAAAAGAAGAAACACAACAGATTTCATTAACAGACACATACATTCCTTGCAAACAGATTGGATTCCTTCAAAACCCCAAACCTTCCAGACCTACCTGTAGGATATACAACATTTACTCATTCATAACTACGGGTATTAATTTCATTGGAGAGGTGAATCCAAGTTTGAAGACCAACTGGATTCGGAGGAATGACACACACACACACACACACACACACTACTCTTTCAATGTGTCTCAAACACAACAACCTGTCTAAACATAACCAAGGATCGGAGAGTAAAAGCTTTTATTGCTGCGCTCTGATTCTGTGCACATAATTTTGTGCCAAAAATTATATGGTTAGACAGTGACACGTACAAACAAACTACTCTACTTCAAAGGGCCTTGGCCTATCTTGGCCATAGCCCAACAAATTCATCAAAGGGCTGATGGCCTACCCTTGGCTATAGCCCAACAAATCATCAAAGGGCCTTGGCCTACCCTTGGCCATAGCCCAACAAATTCATCAAAGGGCTGATGGCCTACCTTGGCCATAGCCCAACAAATTCATCAAAGGGTTGATGGCCTACCCTTGGCCATAGCCCAACAAATTCATCAAAGGGCTGATGGCCTACCCTTGGCCACGGCCCAACAAATTCATCAAACGGCTGATGGCCTACCTTTGGCCATAGCCCAACAAATTCATCAAACGGCTGATGGCCTACCTTTGGCCATAGCCCAACAAATTCATCAAAGGGCTGATGGCCTACCCTTGGCCATAGCCCAACAAATCATCAAAGGGCCTTGGCCTACCTTTGGCCATAGCCCAACAAATTCATCAAACGGCTGATGGCCTACCTTGGCCATAGCCCAACAAATTCATCAAAAGGGCTGATGGCCTACCTTGGCCATAGCCCAACAAATTCATCAAACGGGTTGATGGCCTACCTTGGCCATAGCCCAACAAGAAGGGGCTTTGTGGCCTCCCTTGGCCACAACCCAAACCTCCCTTGGCCACAGCCCAAACTACAGGGGTCTTGTGGCCTCCCGTGGCCACAGCCCAAACTACAGGGGTCTTTTGGCCACAGCCCAAACTACAGAGGTCTTTTGGCCACAGCCCAAACTACAGGGGTCTTTTGGCCACAGCCCAAACTACAGGGGTCCTTTGGCCACAGCCCAAACTACAGGGGTTTTGTGGCCTCCCTTGGCCACAGCCCAAACTACAGGGGTCTTGTGGCCTCCCTTGGCCACAGCCCAAACTACAGGGGTCTTGTGGCCTCCCGTGGCCACAGCCCAAACTACAGGGGTCTTTTGGCCACAGCCCAAACTACAGGGGTCTTTTGGTCACAGCCCAAACTACAGGGGTCTTTTGGCCACAGCCCAAACTACAGGGGTCTTTTGGCCACAGCCCAAACTACAGGGTCTTGTGGCCTCCCGTGGCCACAGCCCAAACTACAGGGGTCTTTTGGCCACAGCCCAAACTACAGGGGTCTTTTGGCACAGCCCAAACTACAGGGGTCTTTTGGCCACAGCCCAAACTACAGGGGTCTTTTGGCCACAGCCCAAACTACAGGGGTCCTTTGGCCACAGCCCAAACTACAGGGGTCTTGTGGCCTCCCGTGGCCACAGTCCAAACTACAGGGGTCTTGTGGCCTCCCTTGGCCACAGCCCAAACTACAGGGGTTTTGTGACCTCCCTTGGCCACAGCCCAAACTACAGGGGTCTTGTGGCCTCCCTTGGCCACAGCCCAAACTACAGGGGTTTTGTGGCCTCCCTTGGCCATAGCCCAAACAACATTGGTCTTGTGGCCTCCCTTGGCCAGAGACCAAACAACATTGGTCTTGTGGCCTCCCTTGGCCAGAGACCAAACAACATTGGTCTTGTGGCCTCCTTTGGCCAGAGACCAAACAAAAGGGTCTTTTGGCCTCCCTTGGCCATAGGCCAAACAACACAAAAACAGTACAGGATTCAAAGCCCCAAGCCCTCCAGATCTACCTGTGGAGGAGTAAATTTACTCCACTAAAACTACGGGTATTGACTAGTCTGAAGTGGTGGTAGGAGGTTTGAATACAGTACAAACTCTTTCTAATTCTCCTAAATTAAATGAACAAATAACAAAAGACAACAATGGAAACATTGAACCAAACAATTACACGAAAACACTTGGAATGCTTTGGTTTTTAAACAGAATTCTGAACACGATGACACTCTTTGCACAAAGAGTTATAACTTAAATCCAAATGCTGATACAAAAGACAAGTGCTTTCAGAATCATCCAAAATTTTCGACCCATTGGATTATATTACCAGCAACCATAAGATCCAAAACCCTTTTGCAAGACTTATGGAAAAAGAAAATTGATTGGGATGAACCACTTTCAGTGGAAGACAAACTTCATTGGAAAAAATTAGCCACAGACTTGAACAAAGTTCAAGACATCTACGTACCAAGATGTGCTGGCTACAGATTGAAATCACAAACACTACACATTTTTACAGATGCCAGCACACAAGCTAAGGGTGTTGTGCCTATTTAACAAGTGAAAATGAAAGTAACTTGGTTTATTCAAAGGCAAAAGTGGCACCCTTAAACCAAAAGAAAACTGTACCACAACTTGAATTATTAGCTGTCTCATTGGGAGTTAAAACAGCAAACTTTCTTTCACAAGTGTATAAAGAAGTTGACATAACAAACATTTACTTAAGACAGACAGTCAAATTTGTCTAACATGGGTGACCAACACAGAAACAACTTCTTGCAAAAACATATTTGTGAAAAACAGACTAACAGAAATCAAAACTGCAAACACAAACCTTGGTATCAAATTTAGGTACATAAAAACAAAAGAGAATCCTGCAGACTTTTTGACAAGAGGGCTCTCTTACAAGCTGTTGAAAACAAATAAAATCTGGTATGAAGGGCCCGAATGGCTAACATGTGAGGATCTTTGGCCAGCCAAAGTAGTTAACCTCACACTCAACTCTACAACAACTGAAAAGATCACTGAGGACAAACCTATATTTGACTATCACCTTTATTCAGACCTAAACAAACTCTTGAGAATTACAGTCTATTGCTGCAAGTTTGTCAATAGCTACCTTCTCAAACACTGTCCTCAGAAAGCCTTTTCTAACTTAACAGAAACTGCAACAAAATACTGGCTCAAACAGATACAAGCTTCAGAATTTGACAAGGAGTTGAAGTATCTTAGGTCCAGTAGCACATTAAACAAAGGTATTCCTTCACTTGTCATGGATCTAAATCTGTACCTGGATACAGAGGGTCTGATAAGGTGTAAAGGAAGGCTTAACAAGTCAACTTTGACTTACAACTCTAAGCACCCAATTCTTCTTCCAAGGAGAAATCACTTCACAAAACTCATCATCAGGGATACCCACAACAAAATACACCACAAACCCTGACAGAGCTGAGAAAAACTTACTGGCTACCAAAGGGTAGAACTGAAACAAAGAAAATTTTGAACACATGCATTCCTTGTAAACGTATCCATTCACGACCCTTTAAGACCCCAAGCCCTCCAGACCTACCTGTGGAACGAGTAACATTTACTCGGCCATTTGAAACCACGGGTATTGACTACACTGGAGCGGTAAATGTGAGTTTTGGAGACAAAATGGATTCAAAGGAATACAAAGTGTACATTGTACTCTTCACCTGTGCTGCCACACGTGCCATATGTCTAGACATAGTAGAAGATCTGACAGCAGAAGCTTTTATTGCTGCTTTCAGACGATTTTGTGCACACAATTCTGTACCCAAAACTATATGGTCAGACAATGCCACATACTTCAAATCTGGTGAAAGAATTATTCATCAGATTTGTGACAGTGAAACAGTACAAACTCATTTAACCAAACACAACATAACCTGGAAGTACATTCCTGTTAATACACCATGGTATGGTTCAATTTGGGAAAGAAACATACAAACTGTAAAGAACCACCTAATTAAGGGAGAAACAGTAAACATGTTACCAGAATCTGAACATAACAGTACAGAGGATCCAGATTGGGAAATAGGACACAAAGGACTCAACACAAAATACCAACATTTGACACAAATCAAGACTCATTTATAACAAAATGGAGAGAAGAATACTTAACAAGTCTTAGAGAAAGACATAAACAATTAACAAAACAAAGTTGGAATGATTCAGTCAAAATTGGGGACATTGTGTTGATACATGACAAGACACCAAGACAACATTGGTCAATGGGAAAAGTCTTGGAACTCAAAACTGGTGAAGACGAAGTTACCAGGATTGTAAAACTGAAAACAGCAACTGGTGAGACCACCAGAGATATCACATTACTATATCCTTTGGAGTGTGGGGCTAAATTAGAACCATTACCCCAAAGGATGGATCAGGATACTATTGGGGAGGAATCTCTCAATGTGCCTGATGTAATTCAGACTAAACCAGACAGGCCTCAAAGAAAGACTGCTTTGAAAGCCAGACAACTTTTACAAGAAAAAATTAAGACTGGTGACTTATAAAACTTACACAAACTGAGCAAAGTTAAAATGCTTAATAACTTACTTTAATCCCATAAATTTCCTATACCTAAAGGGAGTCAAACTGATTGACATAACTTTAACTAAACTTGAGAAGTTGGCCTCTTGAACTTTCATATTTGAATAGGTCTTGAGTAACCTCTCTCCCCCTAAATTTCTACTTTATTCTTTTCAATCCATTTCACATGGTTTAAGACACAGTTTATCAAAAATTTTGATCTATAACATACAAATTTTTCTCCGGCCCCCCCCAGTATATGGAAAAACTATACGCACTCACAACATGGTATCATATGTGGTACATTTATTTCATAATTAAATATAAATTATTAATTAATTGAATTAAATATCTATACAAAATTGCCTCGGGATTGGCGACAAAGCCTATTGGGAATGAAATAATTGAATTGCCATACGTACAAAGAACCTGTATGTATGAATCAGCCCCACATAGCAACAAGAAAACCCAATTTTATTTAGTCTACCAAAAAGAAGTAGACACAACAAACAACAAAATTTTGCTAGTTCGGCAAATAATACACCAGAACCAAGGAACGGCTCTCAGGGCTGTTTATGTTACAGCGATGCTTTAAACAGGGAAGACGTATAAAGTTTTCCCTCTAGTTCTGAGTGAATTCCTTATAATTTAAAACCTAATGACTAAAAAGGATAGGCCTATTCCTTCAGGGGTTTATATAGTGACTGCCTATATTAATTACCTTAAGTAAATTCGTCGCGAAACTCGATCGTGGCGGCCCTACACCGAAGATGATCGTAACGCCCTACATCGAAGCAAACAAAGACCCAACAAAAATAAGGTGCAAAATTATTTTCATTCTAGTATACTGTACGTCGCGCAAATCCCGACGCTAGAATTACCGTAATCAATATAAATATAAAGAGGTCCTTTAAAGACCTACATATTTATAACTCTCTAACGAAAAGCATAGGGCTTTTGTCGGTAACCCTCCACTGAAATCTGCTGGAAATTTTCAGCGGATGAGGGCACAGGCAATCAACCCATAGCCCTATATAGTTTTTTCAAACATTGGATCATTTATAAAGGACAAGGTTGAATGTCTCTTGTTTCAAGAACCTGCAGCAAATCGATTTTCGAAGGATACAATGACGCAACACATTGAAACTGTTTTAGCAAATTTGCGTAACGATCAAGATCTATTCACGTCACTTTTGGCAAGCTACCCAAAGCGAATTCAGGCTGTCTTGGAAGCCAATGGCGGGAACACCAAGTTTTAATTGTTTCTCATTAAATGCAGGATTAAATTCTCTTTTGTAAGGTATGTTTAGTTTTACTGTACCTCTAATAGTTTAGGCCATGGGCTGGGGGCTAAGGTTTATTTAAATCACTCCATTCAAATGAATAATAAATAATTAAAACATTCTTTGATCAACGAATGCAGTATGCTCAGAATGCCCACGTATGCCCAGAATCTGTTTTATATTACAGAATGTCCCACAATGATTTGTAGTCTGCATTCTTTCCTGTCACTTCCTCTTTCTTTCTGCAAGCAGTTTCTTCAGCACGCCTTCTATCACTAAGAAGTCATGTCTTCACGTATTCTTCAGTGTTGAATTTCAACAGAGGAGGTTCCACTAACTTGATAAAGAGTAGAGAACTAGGAACAATTGCGTGGGAAAGATTTAGGATATGCAACGATCAACCAACAAACTGAAATATTTGAAGACTTTTATCATACAGATAATAAATAGATGGCTGGCCGATTATTTTGAAACTTAACAAACTACCCCCATTTCCATTCCTAGCTAATGCTATACACTTAGGCTACCTCATTAGTTTCGTAAATTGTTTAATGATTTTCTTAACTGACTTCAAACTGATATTTTGCAAAATACTATCATAAATATAGCTTTAGACCATTTATCTAACCTGGATAATCTCGACAGGCCCCAGTGACTTCATGTTCGTCATCCAAATATATTGTTGAAAAAAGTGGTTAGAAATAACCGCATATATTTCCAAAGAAAATATAAACAAAATAAATAAAAATAAAAACCCTCGTTTCTAACCAACTAGTGAAGTTGGGTTTCCCTAATTAACCAAAAGAAGGAAAAAAAAAAGTTTCTGGGACAAAGAAAAACGGAGCTTTGCCCAGTCTTGAAAATTTTTGACCGCATGAAGCGGGCCCTTTTTTCTAAAAAAAATTAAAATGCTCGTGGTTACCCAAACCGGGAAACTGAGCCAAACCTTCAAACCTAACAACCTTTAATTAAATCGTATCCTTAATTAATAACCACTGCAATTAATCAAAACCCATGTTTAACTAAATAAAGGCCGATCAGAACTAGGTGCAAGTAAGTTAAAGAAAATAACTAAGGTAAGAGAAAAACTAGGTACCTAGACGAAACTCGAACCGGGCTACAACGCCCTAACTCAATAATTAAATGGCTGTTATAGCCCCTATTAAAACCTAAAGGCAATATAGCCCTAACTTAACTTAATAAAACCTTCTAAACCTTAAACCTTTAAAACCAAAAACTTAAGGGCAATCCAGCCCTAGCCTAACTTAACCTGCAAAACCTAGGTCTGGGAAATAGCCCCTACAAATAAATAACCTAGCAGTGTTAAACATAACCTAAACTTAACAACGAAAATTAAAAAAAAAACTGGAAACTAAATGAAACTTATGAATCAGTTAGAAACTGAAAGGGTAACGTTCAACTGGCAACTTCATTTTTGGTAAATCTAAATTAATTTTGATGAATTTAGCTTCACCATAGTTAGTAATCTGGCTGCTGACCAAATTTAATCTGAAAACCACTGCAACCTACAGTGAAAAAGTCTGTAGCTGTGTTGACAGTGTCTAAATAGGCCATTATTATTTCTATAATTACCGAGTCTATTTAAAGTAAACTTAACCTTAATACTACACCTAAATAAAAATAATATCTCTCAAGCTAAACAATAAATTTTTCAATATGGCGCCCCCGGGTGGGCAGTCGAGAAGTTAGTTACCCTTTTTTGTTTTAATTCTGATACAATAGTTTTAAATCCAGTGAATTAAATTTTTTACATAATCTGAAAATTTAAATATAAATATCCTTTATAATAAACCTAAAAATGGCTAATCAAACTGAAGCCACTCGTGGGAAAAGTATGGAGACCTGGTTGGGAAGTGATGTGGAAGCACTTGAAACTAGTAAACTGGTAAAAAGGAGGGGAGCAATCAGAACCTCAGCTACTAAACTTTTAGCTACAATCAAAGAGAGATGGTATGATTGGACTGAGGAACAAAAAAATTCACATGCTCGGCTTTTGTCCTCACAACTGGACAAGTTACAAAATTTAGATGAGGAAATCCTTAGAATGTATATTTGTTCCGAAGGCTTCTCAGAGGATAAACAAGAAGAACTAGATGAAAAAAATAGTTATTACCACTTTGAAATAGATCAAATGATACAAGCATTAACAACTAAAAAAGAAAATAATGCCGAAGCCAAACCTAAACTAAGAATAAGTACTAAAATTCCTGAGCTTCAAATATTACCATTTGATGGAAATCCCTCTAAATTTCAAAACTTTAAGACCTCATTCAGAAACATTTATGATAACATAGGTCTTTCCGAAGAAGAGAAATTTGCCTACCTAAAACAACATTTGAGTGGAAACCCTGCCATTCAAATAAACTGCATGCAAGAAAGTAAAACATCTTATGAGGAAGCATGGCAGCAGTTGGAGGGCTGTTATGCAACACCAGGCCAAATAAAATTCTCCATAATAAAATCCCTTTTAACTAAATCCATAATAACCAAAAATTTTAAATCACTTCATGACTTTCAAGCAGATATGCACTCTACCATAAATTTAATGCGAACTCAAAAATTAGAAATAGAAGATATACTCTTGTATGTATATTATAATAAACTAACTCAAGAAACTCAGGAATTTTTAAGAACTTGTGGGTTTAAACTCTTGTAAGAGTCCAGTTTTATTTATTTAGACCTTTACAAGTTTACTTAGATAATTAACTATATGCCAGGGTCACCAGCGCCCAAGTACTAGATTGGCATCCGGCACTGCGGCGCAAAGTTAATTTTAATAAATGAAGGGAAGGACTGATTATTAAATCAATATGAATTTTTATATTTTATTGACAACAATTAATGAGTATATGCAAGGGGGATTTTTACCCGTAACAACTTTGATGGACTTATAATGGTGAGATTAAATAATGGCCTGTTTGGCTAATATATAACAGTCTGCAAATAATACTGATTATAATAATAAATATGCAATACAAATAATAGTAATAATAGTAGTAATAATAACAATAATAACAAAGATAATAATAACAAAGATAATAGCCACAATGACAACCTTGTCTGCAAAGAGACAGACAAGAATACTGTAAGTAATATTTTGGAGAAAAAGAGTAATAAAAAATGGCAATAATTAATAATTAAAATACATATAGGTTATATAGGCCCCAGTAACCTGTGGATGATAAATTACAGTTAATTCTGGTTATGGGATTGTGTTAAGTTGAATGGGAAAACTAAAGGAAATATGTAGGCTACAAATGATTAGTAGGCCATCTGCTAAGAAAATAACATGAAACATAATAGGCTTATAAAGTAAAATATACTAAGAAAATTTAATAGGCAGGCCTTTGCCTCTTCAACATATTGAGCTGAGGTTAATCTAAAACAAAGACTATGGTAGGCCTCAGTTAGGCTAGTTACAATTTGGCTTTAGCCTAGACCTAACTTAGCCTAAGTAATTTATTATATGAATCTTACATTACTATTTGTAGTATGAATCTTAGTACTAATTGCAAACGGTATAAGGCGTTAGTATCTGCAGTATGCGGTATTGCATACAGATATGAAATAGTAAAGAATAAATACTATAAACACAAAACATACCACAAGGAACTTTGCTTGCTGGCGGGGTGATTTCGAATATAATGTGTAAAGTGGCGTCCTTTGTGTTGTCGTTGCACACAAGTTTGTTTTTACTTAATAATTTTACCAACCAGCCAAAATAATCCTTAAAAGCCCATTCATGTCTAGTCACACCACACTGAATTCTTAAGAATTAAATTTGATCACTGGACATATTTAACTTATTTATTTATTTATTTATTTATTTTAGATTTAAATATTTCACTCATGCCAATTTGTGGCAGTTTTCACTAATAAAGAATACTCTTGTGGTGCAAGGCACTACACTCTATGACCCCTTTAATAATTTTAAAGAAGCAATTGCTGAAGCTACCAAAACCTTAGCTAATGTTAATTTTGATCTGGAACAAAGTGAGTTAACTACCTTGATACCTAAACAAAAAAGAAACTTCTCTCCAGAACCAGCCAGAAAACCATGGTATTCTGGCCAAACTACAGCTGCTCTGGCGGTTTCTACCCAAAGACAATCCTCAGGAAGAGCTCAATATACTGACCAGAGAGAACCTTACTGCAAATTGTGTAAGAAAAACTCTCACAGAATCTCAAAATGTGATTCTTTCCCTGAAAGTTGGGATAAACTGAAAAAACTTGCTAAATTAAATTATTGTACTAAATGTATACCTCATCTAAACACCAAGCCAAAGAATGCCCCATTTCTTTACAACCCTGTTCATTTTGTAGGTTTTCTAACCATTTATCCTTCCTTTGTACCAAACAAAAAGGAAAACCAGAGGAAGATAAGAAAACCAAAACCAGTACGGAAGTAGCTACCCAAAAAGAAAACTCCAAACAAGGGAAACAAGTTACTAACTTATTAAGTTTAAAAAACACTGATCAAGAAGTAGCATTAATCCCTTCCATGCAAATGAGAATAAGAAACTCAGAAAAATCAATTAAATGCAGAGCACTTTTGGATAATTGTAGTCAAGCCAGCTACATTACCAAGGAACTCGTGAAAAAATTAAATCTTCCAACTAAACACTACGAGGAATCCATAACCATAACAGGATTTATAGCCGACAAGAAACAACCAAATTATGAAGTAGCTATAATTAAATTGGAGGATTCTAGAAACCCTGGAAACTACCAAGAAATAGAAGCTATCATAATTGATGATATTAATATTAAATATGAAGTTCCAGGATTACTGAAACTTCAAACTTATTTAAAATCATTAAATTATCAGCTTGCAGATCACTTTGAAGCTGATGAAGTGGCTGACTTCATGTTAATTTTTGGGGCTGCAACCCACAAACTTTTTGCCCTCAGCAGTCATCAGATTCATACTGCCTCTTGTTATAAATCTCCCTATGGAATACTTTTATTGGGTTTCCCTTCAGATTACTACCCTGAAAAAGAAAAAGAACCAATAAGAGATCAGATCAGCTTCTGTATTACCAACCCGCTACCTACTAGTACAACTTCTAATGAAGATCTAAAAAAATTGAACACCAGATTGCACAATTTAGCAAACTAGAAAACTTGGGTATTTCTGGGGATGAACCACTTTCAAACAAAGAAAAAGATCTGATTGCAAACTTTGAAAAGGAAGTTAAAAAAGAAGATGAAAGATTGTCTGTTAAGGTACCATGGAATGACCAAAAAGATAAAATTTCACCAAACTTTAACTATGCTATTAGCAGGTTAAAGTCCACTTGCAAAAAATTAAAAAAAGATAACTTAATGCAACCTTATTCAGACATCCTTGAACAACAATTCCAGGAAGGAATAATAGAAGAAGTACCTCTAACAGAACACTTAAGACAAGCAGGAAATTTTTTACCTCATTTTCCCGTAGTTCGCCCTGGGGTACAAACAACTAAAGTTAGGATTGTAGTAGATCCCTCGGGTAAAAGCAAACCAGAAGAAATAACCGTAAATGATGCTACTGAGGACTGCCCTTCACTCCTACCTCACTTAGCAAAATTGTGCATTAAATTAAGGCATGGTAAATATTTGATGATTGGGGACATTCAAAAAGCATATTTACAACTTAAATATCAAACAGAATTTGACTGCAATGCCCACAAAATTCTGTGGGTAAAGAATACCCAATTGGCTCCAAATGACAACAACCTGATCTGCTATAAATATAGAAGAGTTACCTTTGGCAACAAAAGCAGTCCATTTTTACTACAACAATCTCTACAACACATTTTTAATGAACAACAAAACCAAGTGGCAGACTACCTAGCTAACCGCTTTTACATGGACAATGCTTTAATTAATGCCAACCATCTCTCAGAACTCAAAGACCTTTACAATTATAGTGTAAACACTTTAATTGAATATAATTTGAAGCTATATGAATGGGCCTCTAATCACTCAGAACTTCAAGGACTATTTGAAAAACATGACATAGCCTCTTCCGAAGATAAAGAAAATGTAAAACTATTAGGATATGGTTGGAACACAAGTGCTGATACACTCCATCTAAAAACGGTAAACTTGAACTCAGAAGCCAAAACTAAAAGAGAAATACTAAGTTCGGTGCAATCAGTGTTTGATCCAATTGGATTTGTTGCACCCTTAGTGTTTAAATTAAAACTCTTCATGCAGAAAGTAACAGCTACCAAAAAAAATTGGGATGAATATCTAGAACTGGAAATGCTGCGTGAATGGAAAAAACTTTGTAAAGAAATAAACAAAGTGGAATTTCTGAATTTTCCTAGACAAGCTTTTGAAAATCCCAAACCTCTCATGGAAAATCTTCAACTCCACATCTTTTGTGATGCCAGCCAAGAAGGTTATGCAGTAAGTTGCTATCTAGTTGGAAATGGAAAATCCGAACTAATTTACGCTAAATCAAGAGTCAATCCCAAATCAAAAAATTGGATCATTTGTAACTTGGAATTAATGGCAATCTGCCTAGGAACCAAAGTCCTAGAATACCTTAAAGAAACCTACCTAGAAGAAAACTCAGAAAACCAAAAGTTCTTCAAAACAATAATTTGGACAGACTCACAAGTGGCTTTAAATTGGACTGCTCAAAAATCTCTAAAAATGAAATCAATCTTTGTAAAAAACAGAGTGAAAGACATTCAGGAAGCAACAAGAAACTTAAACCATCACCTGGAATTCAGACATGTAGCAGGAGAAGACAACCCAGCAGACCTACTCACCAGACCAATATCTTTCAAGAAATTTCAAAAACTTCTTCACTTTTACCAACATGGTCCCACATTTTTGAGAAATGAAATTGAATGGCCCACCAACTTAATTTTTAACCCCCACCAAGAAACCTTACAGACAACAATAAATGTGTGTCAAACAACTTGTAAAGAAATAAATGAAAAAACTCCCTTGTTAAATATGGAAAGATTCTCTAACAGGAAAAAACTGGTCAGAATCACTGCCTATGTTCTACGGTTCATAGAAAACTTAAAGTACTTCCGCACTCACAAATATAACCCCAAATGTAACCTGACAATGGAAGAACAAATTGCTGTCTTGGAGAAAAATCATACAGCTTACAAAACTAAGGCCACAAATTACTGGCTAAAATTAGTCCAGCAACAACATTTCTCAAAAGAAAAAGAAATAATCCACAAACTAAATAAAGGGGAAAAAGTTGAGGACCTAACAAAGCTGCAAAAGAATCTAAAACTCTTCATCGACAAAGAAGGGTTAGTCAGAACAATGGGGAGATATAAATATGCAACTAACCTTAACTATTCTGCTAGGTATCCTGTACTACTGCCCGAAAATTCTCATTTAACAACGTTAATTGTAACTGAATGTCATGCAAAAGCCAGTCATGCAACCTTAGCTACCACATGCAATTTCCTCAGACAGGAATTCTGGATCCCCAAAATAAGGCAAGTAGTTAAAAAGGTTCTGAAACAATGTCTGTTTTGCCAAAAATACTTTGCCATGGCTTATGAAGTGCCTACTACTGGACCCTTAGTAACGGAACGTTTAAGCTATGAAAAACCCTTTGAAAAAACTGCCCTTGACTATGTTGGTCCAATTTCTGTCCAGGATGAGAATAACCAATTCATGAAAGTCTACTTATTATTGTTCACTTGCTGCGCCACCAGATTCACCAGCCTTCACATCTGCACTGACCTTTCTGCTAAAACCTTTTTAAGAGAACTCTACCATTTGTCCTTAAACTACTCCCTTCCAAAGGTTTTGATTTCAGACAATCAATCCACCTTCAAAAGATCTGAAGATTACCTTAAACATTGGTTCCAAAATGTTCTTGTGTCTCAGTACCTCTCTGATCATGGTATCCAGTGGAAATTTACAGCAGCCTATTCACCCAGAACCTTAGGAATAGCTGAAAGAATGGTGGGTTTAGTCAAAAGAGCCCTCTATACCTCCCTAAAAGGAAGAAAAATCCCGTTAACTGAACTAAAAACAATTGTTCTTGAAATAATGAACACAATTAATTCAAGACCACTCACTTATGTTAATTCAAATGAAGATCCTTCCTCTGATCTACTAACTCCTTTCAAGTTGCTTTTTGGGTATGACAATACCAAATTCAACTTTTTAACCACTAATGATACCCAAGAAGCTGTTAATGAAGACGATCAGGTGGATGCTGATTATATGACAAACAGAGGACAAAGAAAGAAAGAAAATACTGGATTACTTTCATAAGGGAGCTAAACAATCTCAAGAAATCAAAAAAGATGGCGATACGAATATTTGAGTAGTTTGAGGGAAAAAGAATACCAACAACACAAACAACCAGTAAGTAAAGAACCTAAAGTAGGAGAACTATGTCTCTTAGATGAAAATTCTATGAATCCCAAATACTTCTGGAAGATTGCTGTAATTGAAACATTACACCCAGATGAAGATGGCATAATCAGGCATGTAACTGTAAAAACACCCAATGGTCATCTCTCCAGAAGACACATATATCGGTTATACCCACTGGAAATAACTGATAAGCCGAATATTGACCTGGAAGAACTGGAAAATTCTTCCACAGAATCAGGAACTGTAGATTCTCCTGACACTACTACTGCCGCTACTCAACCCCGACCACAAAGACAAGCTGCAGTTAGATTTCGGGAAGAACTGCAAAGGAAAATACAGAGTGGATCTTTGTGAAGACCACAAATAGAAAATTGTAAATAATTGTAAATAGCTATAACTTAGGACCAACGTTCTACAGAAAAGACGCTTTCATCTTCATATTTCACCTAAAAGGAACTTTTCTGAAGAGCATGTCATTTTCATTCAAAAAAATAAATAAAATTTCCCAAGAATACAATTCTGGGTAAATTTTTCCCCTTGGGGGGAATGTTGAAAAAAGTGGTTAGAAATAACCGCATATATTTCCAAAGAAAAATAAACAAAATAAATAAAAATAAAAACCCTCGTTTCTAACCAACTAGTGAAGTTGGGTTTCCCTAATTAACCAAAAGAAGGAAAAAAAAAGTTTCTGGGACAAAGAAAAACGGAGCTTTGCCCAGTCTTGAAAATTTTTGACCGCATGAAGCGGGCCCTTTTTTCTCAAAAAAATTAAAATGCTCGTGGTTACCCAAACCGGGAAACTGAGTCAACCTTCAAACCTAACAACCTTTAATTAAATCGTATCCTTAATTAATAACCACTGCAATTAATCAAAACCCATGTTTAACTAAATAGAGGCCGATCAGAACTAGGTGCAAGTAAGTTAAAGAAAATAACTAAGGTAAGAGAAAAACTAGGTACCTAGACGAAACTCGAACCGGGCTACAACGGCCCTAACTCAATAATTAAATGGCTGTTATAGCCCCTATTAAAACCTAAAGGCAATATAGCCCTAACTTAACTTAAATAAAACCTTCTAAACCTTAAACCTTTAAAACCAAAAACTTAAGGGCAATCCAGCCCTAGCCTAACTTAACCTGCAAAACCTAGGTCTGGGAAATAGCCCCTACAAATAAATAACCTAGCAGTGTGTTAAACAATAACCTAAAACTTAACAACGAAAATTTAAAAAAACCTGGAAACTAAATGAAACTTATGAATCAGTTAGAAACTGAAAGGGTAACGTTCAACTGGCAACTTCATTTTTGGTAAGTCTAAATTAATTTTGATGAATTTAGCTTCACCATAGTTAGTAATCTGGCTGCTGACCAAATTTAACCTGAAAACCACTGCAACCTACAGTGAAAAAGTCTGTAGCTGTGTTGACAGTGTCTAAATAGGCCATTATTATTTCTATAATTACCGAGTCTATTTAAAGTAAACTTAACCTTAATACTACACCTAAATAAAAATAATATCTCTCAAGCTAAACAATAAATTTTTCAATATATATGTAAAAGCCTGTTGCCAAAGCTGAAACCTTTACCTTGCAGCGGCTCCAGAGCAGGAATCACTGAATTCTGGGCACTGACAACCCTACTTCATACGATTATAAAAAATATTAGCGTGGAGGCTGTATTAATAAATAACACTGGGCAACACGTATTTTATTGAATGATATCTGACACTTGATTCTAGGTAATTTGGGTGCGCTGAATACGAATTTCAACTCGGTTTGGCTCTATCAGGTCCTGATTCTTGTCGACAGCCTATGTGCCATTTTCCAGATTTTTCAAATTAGGACTAAAAAATTAAGTCATGTGTTAAATTTTTTTTTCAAGTTTCATGAATACAAGCAGTTCAAACTACAGTAAAATTACATTATAACGATAGAAATGACTTAAAATAAAAAAACAAACAGATATGAAGCTTTCACTGTGGCAAAAATTTTCTTTTGTAAGACTTTCTAGCGTATTTGCTTGTTGATGGCAGGTCTCTTTTCAAGCACCAGCAGTAATCAGCCATCATGTGGGAATCCCAGCGGCCTTGGTACCGTTCCTCCATAATTTTGATATCTTGGTGGAATCTCTCCCCTTGTTCGTCACTTACATCACCTAAATTACTTGGAAATTGGTCAAGATGGCTATTAAAAAAATGCATTTTTATGCTCATATTGCAACCTAACTCTTTGTAGTCCCTTAAAAGTTTTTTTACGATTTCTTCGTAGTTATCTGCCCTATAATTGCCTAAAAAGTTTTCTATCAAGTCCACGAATGAGAACCAGCCATTTTTTTCGCGTTCATTCATGACATTAGGAAAATTGCTGTCTTTAATCATTGTTCTTATTTGTGGACCGTCGAAAATTCCCGCCTTGATTTTTTCATAACTTAAACTTGGAAATTTTGAAGTTATGTATTTGAAACACTCGCCGTTCGTATCTAAAGCTTTTACATATTGTTTAATGAGGCCTAGTTTTATATGCAGAGGAGGAAATATGATTTTATCTCTGCTCACTAAAGGTGGATTAATTACGTTTTTTTCTCCGACAGTAAGTGATGTTCGTGCTGGCCAGATTTGTTTGAAATAATGTTCTTCCTTGGCTCTGCTGTCCCATAAGCAAAGGAAGCAGGGATATTTAGTATACCCTCCTTGTTGTCCTAGCAGAAAATTAACCATTTTTAAGTCAACACATATGATCCACTCGTGCTCCCTATATTTGATAAGATTTAAAACCTTTTCTATATGTTCATACTTTTCTTTTAATTTTGTTGAGTGCCCAATCGGTATCGAGCCGTATAGATTGCCATTATGCAACAACACACACTTAAGACTTCTTTTCGAACTGTCTAAAAACAAGCGCCAATCATTTGCATCGTAAGACTCAACCCCCATCTTCTTTAACAAACCAACTATGTCGCAGCAATATACTAAACTATCCTCTGTTCTAAAATATTTAACAAGTTCTTCTTCTCTTTTCTGTAAAATGAAATGTATGTGTTTGAAGTAAGCAAGTTTTTCTCTTTAAGTCTTGAAGCTAAAATTTCCGCAGCCTTTTTTGGCAAATTTAGATCCCTTACAAGATCATTCAACTCGGCCTGGTTAAACTTTTGCGGATCGTTTTGACTTTCAAATACGCTGGGGTCAAAATCGGTGTCTGACTCCTCAAAGTGCATAACAATATTTTCAGGAACATCTTCAACTAATTCTTGAGTTGGCAGACCCTTAAATTTTGGAATGGGGATCTCATTTGAATGTAGCACAGGTCGTATCGCGGTGTCGAAATTTGGGTACTCGATACAATGTTTATTTTTCTTAGTGAAGCCCGAAGTCTTGACAAAGCAAAGGTAGCAATCGGTCTCGTGATTAGTAGGCTCTCGCCACACCTGATATGGAAAAAAAATTGTAAAGCGTTAACAAAAGCGACGAGAGACTTGTTTTTATGAATTTTATCAAAAGTTATCACCCAAACATTTAACATTTCTATGTGTTCCAACCTTATGCAATATTTGAGATTCTTATAAACATTTTCTGTAAATTTTTGTTTATGTACCTAAGTTACAATTACATTTAGGTAAGTTACAGTATACTAGTGATTAAATTACGTAGTTTTATGAAATCATAAACTTACCATCGGAACTCCAAAAGGTATTTTTGAATCCGAACCCTTCGTCCAATGTCGCAGTCTTTCAATGCATATAGTGCAGGCTTTATGTGGAGCCCACGATTTATCTTGGTCCCCCAGTTTTATGCCAAAATAAGCTAAGTAAGCTCTTTTTACGAAGTCAGTTATATTTGCTCGTTGATGTGGAAGTGTAAAATTTCCACATATATAACAGAAGGAATCAGGGTTGTTTTTGCATTTGAACTTTCTAGTGCTTGATGACATATTGCTTGATTGTTCTGCCAATTTGTAAAGGTATTTAAAGCCCTTAATTCATATAAATTTAAGAAAATCTGAAATATAAACACAAAATTAGTTTAAATAGGTACTTATTATGAAATAGGTACTTACAATCGATGAAATTAAACTAGAAACACGGATGAGTAGGTACAATATAAATTACGTCTAATTAAATCAACTATATTAAATCACGATGACAAAATTACTCACTAAATCATATGCCAATTCAAAATTATGTTAATGCCCAAACTTAATTAACTAACTCAACTGACTGACTGACTGACTGACTGATTGAATTGACTGATTAACTCTGGAAACGAGTCGCTTTTATATATTTTAGTTGTCCCTCTAGAATACTCTACAGAGAACAGGAACGCTCGAGAAAATTTTAGAATTCTATGATATTTTTAGCTTAATTTACTAATATTAAAATGGGTTAAAAATGACAAAATTAAAAATATTTTTAGGGTGTTACATATAAAAATATACATAATACAACAATACCATAACAATAGGTACAAATACCTAGATAAAAACCTAGTTGCATAATGTGTAACTGCAAAAAGAGCGAGTATTGAGAAAAAAACCTTTTTATGAATACGACGAAAGAGGAGGGGTGTTGAGCAAAATCAGGACCTGATAGAGCAAAACCGAGTAAACATTCGTGCTCAGCGCACCCAAATTACCTAGAAGTAACTGTCAAATCTAATTCAATAGACAAAAATTTGAAATTTGTTCCCCAGTGTAATAAATTAATTAGTACTAACTTAATGTAGTTACCCCAATAAAATAATTTTCTTTTGGTATTGGCAATTTAAATCCCAAACTAAAATATTTTTGCATTACAGTACCTTGTATCCTTCGACCTTTTTTAAACAGTAAATAAAACTAGGAATAGTTATTATTACTTATATTTACCGCATATTCATTTGGTACCATACCAAAATATTATATAAGGCGTACATAAAACAATATTTTTATATATAACACCTAGAACTACCATCGGTAGTAAGGTGTCCATATTTGTGCTTGGGAAAACCGGGACACGGGCGGATCTATGCCCTATAGTTTATTTTGAAAACACTTTTTAACAGAATAAATTAATACTAAATATACACCTTATAGTTTCACACTCGCATAGTGTATATTTAATAACTCCTAAAATATGTAAAAGCGAAACAACATGTCCCGGAAAACCGGGACGTATGGACACCCTAATCAGTAGGCCACCATTTCCCTATAAACGAGCTGAAACTGGGATCGAGGGTTAGAACCCCGATAATGTTGGTAATAATAATAATAATAATAATAATAATAATAATACAGGAGTTACAGTAATGAGCCGCATTAGTTGGCCTGAGCGCTGTGCATAAGAAAACCCTCTACCCAGGGCCGGATTAACTATTAGGCTAAAATAACTGTAGCCTTAGGCCCTAGTTTTTATATCATATTCATAAACCCTAATATCATATACAGTATAACTGCATAATTACATCTTCAGAGATGGAAAATAAGAGTTTTTTAGTTTTAGTTAAGAGGTTTTTTATGTCATAATATCTGATGATGCATTATTGTCGCTATGTATGTATGATTTTCATCCATTTTCGTATGATTGGCTTCAAAAGGTTAATCTGTTTTCGAAATTGTTTTTCAGACGTTGGGAATTTGGTCCTATTGTAATGATCATTCAGCATGTCGAAGAAACGGGGATGTTTTGTTTGATATCACAGTTTAAAGCCAGGAAGGAAGAAATCATTCTCTATTTGAATTGTATGCTGTTTTTGCTGCTTTTTTTTTTAATGTAGCCTCGTGGTTAAGACGCTGGGCTGCTGGTGGAGTGGTTCGGATTCCACGTTAAACTGTAGTAGGTCTTAGTGGAGTGAAACGCTTGACCTTCGTCAGAATAAACAATTCGGGCGGAAGCAAACCAAAAGTATAATAAACATTCAAATACTAAATCATACACAAACAACAAGTTGGCTTTCTAAGTAAACACACGACGACAAATGACTCGATAACCTCAATCTTAGGGGAACTTTATAGGAATCTTAACGACAAACATACTTCAATAATCATCCTACCTGATCTAGCTAAGGCCTTTGATACAGTACCTCATGATATAATACTCTTAAAAAACTTGAACATTACGGCTTCAGGGGATTACCCTTAAGATAATTCAACTCATACTTGGCTAATAGGACAAAATTTATAGCGCAGGACTCTCTTACCTCACAGACAAGACGCATCACCCACGGGGTACCCCAAGGGAGCATTCTGGCATCCATCCTATTCCTCCTTTTATAAAACCACTTCCACAGGTCACTAAATAACTCTTCCTTTGGCTCCCTTTTAAACCTACATATAAATTATCGGCCAAACTTCTGGGAATTACTTTCGATTCAAACCTCTCATTCAAAGAGCATACTGAAGATCTATGCAACAAATTAGCCAAGGTCTCATTCAAAATTATGAAAGTAGATGCAGCACTCCCAAAACAGGTTCTTTGATCCATACACTTCACCATGATGTACCACACTTACAATACTGCATTAATGCTTATGGAAGCACACGTCAATATTCGCTACAGCCATGGTAGTAATGCAAAAAAGATTAATTAGGAAAATCTATAAATCAAACAATCATAATGAAAGTACAGATCAAATGTTCCACGAGTTAGCCTGGGACATTATTGGGAGTCACATCAGCGTTATGGGATCACAATTCTAATTGATTAGAACAACATAGTCACAAATCTGTGACGCAGTTTTTTAAATTTCTGCAAAATGCTAGTGCGTTTCATATCTATTTTATCTTCTGGAAGGATTCATATCAGATTCTACAAAGGCCTTTTTTTTTCCATTTCCATGATGACTGAGGTCTGCCGAAGTTTATGTAAACTTTCCACCCTCGCCCTCGACAAGCTTGAACAACTTTCATTCAAACCAAACGTTTGAAGAATATCAGTTTTTCCCTCATTAGTAGTATGTGTTAAATATAATTCATAGCCACTATTGTAATTGTTGGAGAACAGGGAAGGCTGTTTTTCCTGTGGGAACAGATGAAAAAAAAAGAACGAGACAGGACTTCAGGAATTCTCTTTCGCTAAAGAAATGACCCTCAAAATGAAATCCATCGCAAACTAAAGGTCCGAGTAAATCTGCAGAAATAGAAACTAAGTGAAGTTGCCAACTTAGGATTTTCGACCAATTACGGGAAAGAACAGACGGATCTTTCTCCAGAACCCTTTTGTTCTTCGGGGTTTCGCTGAATCAGTTTTTCAGTCTTTCTTTTGAACTTTCTTTGCGGACCTTTTGCAACTCTCTTTAGAACCAGGCTGATAAATTTAACTGATTACTTAAATCTTCGAAGGCTAGCACGTTTTGCTGATATACTCCCGTTAAAACCCAATCTAGGACAAGTATCGTACTGATTCAAAGGATTACATATAGAATTTCAACCTACTCTGAAATCCCCTGATAAATACTGAACAATACTTTAATGTTAAACGATTTTGGGGGGATAAAAATAATGGGATCCCTTAACATAAAAACCTTTGGGAAGAACTGTTCTGAAGGTGAATTATTACTCATCTTTATTGGCAGACTGACTGTTAATACGAGACAGAGGATTCTAGCATAATTATTTATGCATCCATATTGCATTTCCCATTTATGAGTACAGAAGTTAGCAGACTCTATCAGAAACTTCTGGTCCCTCTCAACAGTCACTCCATAATTCGCGTAGGACGGCTATGGTACACTTGACCTCTGATCGTTCTGTCATCCCTGATTGGGGCAGAGAAAACTTTGTTGCTTTCAATGCCTCGAAAACGCAGTTCCTTCGTCTGTCTACTCGTCACAATCTTCCGCACGACTTTCCCCTTGCCTTCAACAATACACAACTCAATCCTTCCTCTTAATATTGTTGGCGTTTCCTTTTCTCGTGATCTTTCCTGGAAAGATCACATATACTTTCTTTCCAAAACAGTTTCTAAGAGGTTAGGTGTGCTGTACTGCCTCCGTAGTTTCTTTACTCCCGCTCATTACAGGGGTCTTGTCCGTCCCTGTATGGAGTACGCTTCTCATGTGTGGGATGGCTCAACCCACGCAGCTCTGCTTGACCGTGTGGAATCAAAAGGTTTTCTTCTCATAAATTCCCCGCCTCTGACTGACTATCTTCAATCTCTCTCTCTTCGCCGCACTGTTGCCTCACTCTCTCTTTACTATTGCTATTATAACGGACACTGCTCTTCTGAACTCTCTAACTATACCCGACTTTCGACACATTCTCATTCCTTTTCTGTCCAACTCTCTAACGCAGTGGTTCCCCCACTGGGCGTTTAAGAATCTTAGGGGGGTGCTAGGAAACTGTAAAATTGTTACTTCCTATTAATAAATCACTTATCCTGTTATATTAGTATCTTTATGAGGGGGCATCAGCAAATATTGACGGACACAAGGGGGCGTTGGCCTAAAAAAGGTTGGGAACCACTGCCTGAGTCTAACGCAAAGGTTAATCGGTATTTTCAACCAATCTTTCAAACACGAGTGTCCAGGCATCTCCAAAACCTTGGACCTTGACGTTCGTTCTCTTCTTCCACTATTAGGGGGGGGGGGATGTTACTGGCATTCGCCCTTGGCCCCTCCTTCCTGCATAAAAACATCCTCGATGCATTCATAGTTTAAGTGAAAGTATGAAGAGTTAAACATCTTTTTACATAGAGCACCATTCCCCTACAAACCCATTTCAGGGCACGAACAGGTTGCAGCAGCATTGCCAAGCAAATAGGTCAAAGTACTGAACGAGGCTTTCGTACGTGGCTCATCACCAGACCCATAGCCAGTGGGGGAGGCAAGGGTGGCACCCCCCCCTCCAACAGAGCAGTGAGTTCCGCCAAAGTACACTGTATTTTTAGCTATTAGGAGTGACCATCCCTGACCATCCTAAAAAGCTATTTATGTATGTATATTTTTGTAAAGTAAGCATGAATAACCATGTAACATTTATTTATTATTTCAACATGGTTATGAAACCATGATACTTATTAATATATAATATATTAATATTCAAAGATAGGAATGGTTTCCTTATGTATGGATCTTTCCTAAATATACTCTCCAATATGAGCAAAGAACATCCATATCCGTATTCAATTTATTGCAATTTTAATTAGTTTGTATTGCAGACACCCGTAGTTATTCTCAGTCCTGGTGCATGATTCTTTAGGAGTAAGATGCACCGCAAATTTGTTTCCTTCCCGAGGCAGCACAAATTTACCTGCATCAATCACAATCACACTCGGCTCTCTCTCTCTCTCTCTCTCTCTCTCTCCTCTCTCTCTCTCTCTCTCTCTCTCTCTCTATATATCTATTTATATATATATATATATATAAAGGGTGATCCAGAGAAATGGGACCCAAAAGAAACCCCTGTAACTCTTAAAGTATAAGTCCTTTTATAAAATCATACGCATCATTCGAAAGAGGATAGTTACAAGTTTGTACAGGATTGTATAGGTTTTGACAATACAAGACAAGATAAGATACAAAACAAAATAAAAGTGTTAGTTAAAACTAACCCTTCAAGATGACTGCATGGACTGTGGACAGAGCTGGGCAGTATTTAAATACATTTGTATTTAAATACGTATTTAAATACATTTGTGTATTTAGAACTGTATTTATAAATACATTTTTTTCATGTATTTAAATATAGTATTTAAATACTTTAATGAGTATTTAAATACAATGTATTTAAATACTCAAAATAAAAAATGTAAATACTTTTACTGGTTTAATACACGTTCTGTACTAGCACAGTACGACGCGTCGACAGTGTAGTACAGCATGGTTCATGTTTCAACGTGTCAGTTCAATCAGTTGTGTGCCACTCTTAGTCGAAAGCGGTTGATTTCTTTATCGTGTGCGTGTCATGGCTTCAACAAGCAAATTTGTATGTATTTAAAATGTATTTACAAATGTATTTAAATACAATTGATGTATTTTGTATTTAGTATCTAAATACATTCGTAAAATGTATTTAGTATTTAGTATTTAAATACATTTCTCCCATGTATTTAGTATTTAGTATTTAAATACATTCAATGTATTTATTGCCCAGCTCTGACTGTGGAACAGCTGCGTTTCATAACTGAGCAATATTATGAGCATGGAAGAAGTGTAGTTTCAGCTCAAAGATCTTTCAAGACAAATTTTCAGATGTCAAAATCACCTTCTAAGAAAGTAATCGTCGGTGTGTCAGAATTTTTCCCTAACTGGCAGCATTGGAAAAAGAAAACCAACTGGAAGAGTGCGCACAGCAAGGATAGACGAGATCATTAACAGAACTCATGAAATTGTACAGGATAATCCTAACATAAGCATCAGACGTGCTTCTCAGCTGTTAGGAGTTGGATATGGAACAACACACCGTATATTCAAGCAAAATTTAATGCTCTTTCCATATAAAATTCAAACAGTGCAACAACTAAACGATGGAGATTTCGCACGAAGACGACAATTCTGTCATTGGATCCAACAGAAGGTAAATGACACCACCAATTTTCTAGCAACTTTGATTATGTCAGACGAAGCCCATTTTCACTTGAATGGAACTGTAAACAAACAAAATTGTCGTTTCTGGGCAACAGAAAATCCATTGAATATTACCGAAGTCCCGTTGCATAGTCAGCGTGTAACTGTTTGGTGTGGTCTTACTGCATCTCAGATCATAGGGCCGTACTTTTTCCGAGGATTCCACCGGAAACACGGTCACTGTAAATGGTGATCGCTACGAAAAAATGTTGACCGATTTCCTTATTCCTAAATTAAGAGATCTTTGTCTAGAAAACCACTGGTTCCAACAAGACGGAGCTACCTGCCATACCACGAGGAACTGCATGGCAGTTTTGCGTCAAACGTTTCCAGGCGAGTTAATCTCAAGATTTGGAGACGTTGAATGGCCCGCAAGGTCTCCGGATTTTTCTCCCTTAGATTATTATCTCTGGGGATATTTAAAGAGTAGAGTCTACAGAAATAACCCAACGACCTTGCAAGAATTGAAGGCCGCCATCACAAATGAGATCCAGGCCATACCACCGCACACTCTTGCAAAAGTGATGCAGAACTTACAAGCGAGAACACTGGAATGCTTGGCAACTAATGGAGCACATTTGAAAGGAGTCATTTTAAAAAAATAAATATTTCATAATAAACTTGTAACTCTACTCTTTCGAATGATATATAGTTTTTATGAAAGGAATTAAATATTAAGAATATTTGGCTTTTTTTATGGGTCCCATTTATCTGGATCACCCAGTATATATATATATATATATATATATATATATATATATATATATATATATATATATATATATAATGCGCCTCGGTGGTGTAGTGGTTAGCGTCGCTGACTACGAATCCATCACCCCTGGGGATCGAGAATAAATAAAAAAAAAGTTGATTGGTAGATAAATGGGTACCCTGGGTAACCTAGTGGTTAAGACGTTTGGCTGCTGGTGGGGTATGGTTCGGATTCCACGTTAAATCTTAGGTCTAAGGTGGAGTGACAAACTTGACGTTCGTCAGAATGAACAATTCGGGGGGAAGCAAAAACCAAGGTTAACAAAGGTTATACACACACACACGCGCGCGCGCGAAATCTCCAAAATACTGATCTCGCAGAATATAAAATCCATTTGATAAATTTGATAAATCAACATTTCCCAAATTTGCTTCGTCCAACGGACCCCTTCCACCTGAAGTTAATCCTTAACGCCCCCACCTTATTTCAGCCGCAAACAGCATTCTTGGGGTACAATTTATTAATGTGAGGTACCATTAAAAACTGAATAATTTATTTATTAATATATACATATATATATATATATATATACATGGCATCATTTCTGGACAACATTTATGTATGATGACAGATTTTGTGTATAAAATTAATGACAATATCCACTTTTTTACTTTTATATACAGGACGTTCAAAAAGTCACGCGAGTGAAAATGCATGTACACTTTACCATATTCATCCGCGTAACTTTATGAACACCGTATTTGCTATTGCTAACCTCCTCGCCTCCTTCTTCATGAGTTTT